>JARYGA010054984.1:0-29544 GCA_030545235.1 Helianthus tuberosus
TTTCACTCTAAAAATAAAAAACAAATTATCTACGGAGAGTACAAGTCGTCCCAATAAGCTAACTTAAAAAAAATTGTATTTAACCATTTATCCACACAACAAGTTGGTTTCAATAGCTTAAAATTTATATTATTTGAGGAAAATTATTTTTTAAGTATATGTGTTTTAGAGGTTTTAACTATTTATATTTAAAATTAAAAGGTTTAACGCTATGAGTCCGTATAACCACTTTTCCTAACATTTGAGTCCAAATTTTTAACATTGTTAGAATTATTCTGTTAACTTTTGCTAAATGACTAAATTACCCCTATACATTAAAAAACCACCGCACCACCTCCACCAACACCGCAGATATGAAGATCCCGTATTGAGCATTTGAGTCTCAAATCTGAAGATCCCGTATTGGATTTGCAACGCCAATTGATCTTGTTTCTGTGGTGGGGATGATGGTGCACGTCGTCAAGTGAGAGAGAGACCTCCGGTTGATCTTGTGGTGGGGATGACAGTAGACGTCATTGTCGTCCAGTGGTGATGGTTGATCTTGTTGCAGTGGTGGACCTCCCGTTGATGTACATACATACATATGTACGTACGTACGTACAACGTATGTACGCACGTACACGCGCGCGCACGAACGCACAGACACACAGACACGCATACACGCATACACCCATATACACACATACACACATACACACATACATACATACATATATACATACATACATACATGCATATACATACATACATACACACACACATACATATATACATACACACATACACACACACACACACACACACACATATATATATATAGGGAGGAGTTCATGCGAGAACCACCCTTATTGCGAGAACCGCGAGAACCAATGTGAACACAACCTAAAATAGCTAAAAAAAAAACTAAAAAAAACCTAACCCCCACCCCCCCCCCCCCCCAAAAAAAAAAACCTAACCCCCTCCCCCCCAAGCTAAATGCTAAAAACTAAAACCCCCAAAAAACCTAACCCCCCCCACCCCACCCCCCAAGCTAAAATGCTAAAAACTAAACCCCCAAAAAACCTAAAAAAATCTAAATTTTTTTTTTAATATTTTTTATGCTCAAATCGCTACTTTTAGTGGCAAAAAAAAAATTAATTTTTTTTAATTTTTTTTTGGCTTCGAAAAGTAGCGATTTTTATATAAAAAATATTAAAAAAAATTTGTGTGATTTTTAGCTATTTTTAGGCATTTTTGGTTGTGTTCACATTGGTTCTCGCGGTTCTCGCAATAAGAGGTGGTTCTCGCATGATCTTCTCCCTATATATATATATATATATAGCCGTCCCTTGGGATTTAAGTGCCTCGTACGAGCCGAAAAAAAAGTCTCGTAGGCTTAACGAATTATATAAACAATTTTTTTAAATGACGATTAACGTTATAAAATATACATTGCAAAAATATAGTATTAGAATAATAGGATTAGATACACTAATTTTAACGTTATTTTACTAATTTCGTGAAAATAATGTTAAAAGAGGGGATGGTTAATCATGCATCATGTGGTGACGTTGATAGCTGAAAGACACGGGGGTACATGCACCAATCAGTCTCTGTCCCGATTGTTTGAGTGTTATGTGTTTTAGGTCCAAGGCTTGATACAAAACTACAATCTAGCCGGGGGTCTCACTAGAAGCAGCCTCTCTATTCCTACGGGGTAGAGGTAAGGCTGTCTACATCTACTATCCTCAGACCATATCTTAGCTTTGCTATTGGTGGGATTTACTGAGTATGATGATGATGATGATGATTAGATACACACACTAACACAATAACACATACATACACATATTCTAACACATACACACACTAACACTAACACATACTACATATGCATATACTAACACGTACTCACATACATACATACACCCACACAATTACTTACATATACACATATACATCGACATACACACACATACAAAACACACACACATGCATATACACTAACATATACATACACTAACACATACACACATAGATACTCGTGAATTGAAGATGATGCAACTTCGAATGGAATAACCGTCTCGCTCACTTGCTTTCTTAACTCCATTAGGAAGAAATTTCATATTGAGCATACGAGGCATACATTTAAGACATTGGCCAAGTGCCCCAACGTGGCTACTTTTTTCTATCCCATCGTTCCTAGCAAAATTGCCTAAGGAGGTGTTCATCCTCCCCACCCCGATAAGGACTTCGCCCCTCTATCATTGTATGAGGGGATACCAACATGACATTATAAGACACAGTGTTATACGATACTATACTATACGATACTATAGGGCCTAGTATAGGGTTATGCGATACGATATGACACTATACAACATAATGATACACTATACTAGGGCCTAATATAGGGATATACGATACTATGTGATATATAAGATACGACACTTAAGACATTGGCCAAGTGCCCCAACGTGGCTACTTTTTTCTATCCCATCGTTCCTAGCAAAATTGCCTAAGGAGGTGTTCATCCTCCCCACCCGATAAGGACTTCGCCCCTCTATCATTGTATGAGGGATACCAACATGACATTATAAGACACAGTGTTATACGATACTATAGGGCCTAGTATAGGGTTATACGATACGATACGATATGACACTATACAACATAATGATACACTATACTAGGGCCTAATATAGGGATATACGATACTATGTGATATATAAGATACTATTGTTAATAATAATGATAATTATATTAGTAATAATAACTATTATTTTTTTTTGTTATCTAATAAAAATAATAAAAGTTATTACATTATTTATAAAATTATATATATTAATAATAAATGATATTTGTAATAATAATAATAATAACGTTTTTCTCTAATAATTACAATAATAGTTCTCAAACAAGGATAAAACAAAAGAGAATACATAAATCTGACTTATAGGGAGGACTTATCCTCCCTATAGGGTTGATAAAGTGGTGGGAAACTTTTGGCCGTGTGGTGGGAAATGTTACCGCCTAAATGAAATATTTTTTACTTTTCAAAATTTGTAGATACAATTTGTAGGGATGAAAAGTCATCCCTATAGGTCGAACTCTTTTTTTTATTTTTTCTTAATTTCTTATATTTTTAACACTACCACAATGAAAATTAAAAAGAAAAGTATTTAACGCTGTAGGGACGAAAAGTCGTTTCTACAAATTGAAGAGGTTTTTAGGATTTCTAATTTATTTTAATGAAATTAAGAAAAATAAAAAGATAATTATTTTCAACTTATCGGGGCAACATGTCGTCCCTATATGGTAACCTAGTTAGAAATGCATGTAAACCCTATAGGGACGACATGTCGTCCCGATAGGTAGTTCTATAGGGACAACTTTTGTCCTCCATATAGGTTTTGTCCCAACAAGTGTTTTTTCTTGTAGTGAATTTCGATGATTTTCCGTATCGGTACTTTTGGTACGGTTGCCGGTACGGGCTCATCCATATTTTAACGTGTTAGAACCGTAATAACTAAACTGAAAACAACCGAATTTCCAACGTGTAGGACGTGTGGGTCCTATTATTATATATTATGTTTTGATATGCGGTATCTGCTTGCTGTTGCCAACACACGTTTTCCAGACATTAGGTCCCGGCCGCAACGTGCGGGCGAAAAATCAACTGGTTATAATGATAAAGAAAAAATGTAATATTAATGCTCTCCATTCCCTTCCCCTGCAGCCGAATTTTTGTAAAATAAAATACACAAATAAATCCAAGATATCATGAACTGAAAGCACCAATCGGTTTCCCCGTGCCAACGGCGCAACGAAATTTCAACCATAACTAGTTCATGAATCCATCAAGGTTTTTTTTCTTTATTTTAATTTCTCGGTACATTAAAATGGACTTGGAGCACACTTTCAATGGTTTAAATTAATGTTAGTATACTTAGGTTCTAGACGTAAAAGGTCTGTTGTCTGTGGAGCACATCTGCAGGCATCTGCAGGAGAAGATGTGGACCAAATGTATGCAGTCTGCAAGGAGAAGAGGGTTTGTTTTTTTTTCCTACAAAAAACTCTTCACACACAAGATCTATCTCTCTCTCTGCCTTCTCTCTCTCTCTACTCTCTCTCTACAATCCGTCACCACCACCGCCCATAGCACCACCACCACCGCACCACCTCCGCCATCACACCACCGCCTCTCTCTCTCCGGTCTCTTTCTCTCTCACCGATCTCTCTCTCTCTCTCACCGATCTCTCTCTCTCACTCACCGGACCTTCTCCCCGTCGTTTCCCCGTCGTCGCCGTGAACAGGGCCGTCGCCGTGAACAGGGAGGTCGCCGTGAACAGGGCCGTCGTTTCCTCTCTCTCTGACGCTCTCTCTCTCTCTCTATCCCGCCTTCCTCTCTCTCTCATCGTTCTCTCTCTCTCTCTCTCTCTACGGTTCTGATGGATGTGGGTGTAAGGGGGTGCTAGGAGAAAGGGGGTTGGGTGTGTGAGTGGGAGGGGAGGAGTGGTGGCAGTGGGTGATGTGGGAGGGGAGGAGTGGTGGCGGTGGCAGGTGAGAAGGGAAGAAGAAGACATGTGCAGATGTTTGAAGCTTTGTTTCAAAGCTTCTTTTTTAAGATGTTTGAAGCTAATTTAAGATCTGTTTGAAAAAAAACAAACGGTCTTTAAGGCCTTATGTCTACAGGCGGGCAGACATAAGCTTTTTGCAGATGTAATAAGCAAAAACAAACACCCCCTTAAACTATCTCTTTATCACTGGGTTAAACTATCTTTTTTTGTGAATTAATGTATGTTAATCCTCCAATTTGCAGGCATGAATCCAAAGTCATCACAGAAATTGTCGAATCAGTTTGTGATAGATTATTCCCCTTAAATACAGATGTTGACGAAGGTCTTGTCGGCATGACTACCCGCTTGCATAATTTGAAATCACAATTAGACATTGAGTCAGGTGGTGTGCGGATGGTCGGGATATGGGGGGTTGGGGGTGGTGGTAAGACTACTCTTGCTACTTCTGTCTACATGGAAATTTGTAGCCAATTTCAAGGTCACTGTATTGTGGAGAATATTAGAGAGGAATCAAGCAAAATTGGTTTCAAAAAATTGCAAGAGACTATGTTATCAGCTGTTTTCAAAGGAGAAGTGACGGTACCCAGCGTTGAGGAAGGAAAGCGAAAGATAAAAACTATGTTATGTAATAGAAAAGTGTTAATAGTTCTTGATGATGTCAATCATCTTGACCAGCTAGATGTGTTAGCTGGATCGCATAGCTGGTTTGGCAGTGGGAGCAGAATAATTATTACAACTAGAGATGAACATTTGTTAAGGACTCACAGGGTGGACGAGGTTTGCCGTGTCACATTATTATCAAACACTGAGGCTATCCGACTATTTAAAAGACATGCATATAATAAAGAAGACCCTATTGAAGATTATGAGTCACTTGCATTACGTGTGGTTTCTTATTGTGCCGGGCTCCCATTGACACTTAAGGTTTTAGGTTCATTTCTATATGACAAAGATAGTAAGGGGTGGAAGAGTACATTAGATAGACTAAAAAATATTCCAGAAATGGAAACTGTGAAAAAGTTGAAAATTAGCTTTGATGGGCTTCTAACTTTGGAGAAAGAGTTATTCTTAGATATTGCTTGTTTCTATAGAAGTCATGAGAAAACTTATGCAATGGAGATACTTGAAGCTTGTGATTTGCACCCAGAAATAGGGATAGAGGTGTTAAGACAAAAATCTCTCATATTTTTTGACAAGTATGATAGGTTTGAAATGCATGACTTGGTTCAAGAAATGGGACAGTACATTGTTAGAGAGGAACATCCTAACAATCCTGAGAAACATAGTAGACTTTGGAAAACTGAAGAGATTAATAATATGTGTTTAACAATGGTAAATGCTACACTGACTAGCTTGTAAGACTATACAATATTATATTATATCTGTAACGAATGCTACTTATCCGTATATTGTTTTCCTTTTTATTGCAGGAAAATGACAAGATTGAAGCCATATATTGTCATGATTTTATGCATGGTTGTTATACATCACAGTTCCTTAAAAATGTTTCAAACATGAAAAAACTAAGGTATCTTAATGTGAGGAATAGACACGAGCATGAATAAGAACTTAACTTTCTTTCAACTGAGTTGCGGTGTATTTCAACTGAGTTGCGGTATATTGCTTTGTCAGGGTTTCGTGTAAGAAATCCATTTGCAGAAAGTTTCAAACCAATGAAGCTTGTTGTTCTATGTTTATATGATAGCATGCAAAAAGTTCTTTGGAAGGGTTACAAGGTAATTTGTTTGATTAACCACATAAGGCTGGACGGTATGGGGCGCTATCACCCATCCACCTCAGCAACTTTTCCCTCAATAATGCCCCCACAACATACCATGCTAGCTATTGGGGGTGGGGGGGGGGGGGGGCACTATTGTAAGGAATGTGAAAGAAGGGGCTTCATCCCATACCATGCTAACAATTGATAAAAGAGGAATAGAGCCCCCTGGTTTACATGATGCATACATGGCTTAATGGAGCCCCTCTCCATGCCTGCAGCCTAAGAGTAGTGAATTTAATAAATTTCATCTTATGTTTATCTTAGATGCACTAATAATACAACTACTTGCCGACATCACATATTGAGTGAGTATTATATTGATTACAAGATAAAAGGTAGTTGATAAAATAACTATTCGTAATTATTTACGTGAATAAAAATGTCAAAGGGAAAAGTAAAACAAATAAAATACAACATTGTGACTAAAATTCTTAGATGGTAGTTGAAAATTTATTTTATGTGCGCATTTGTTTTTGTATTATTTTAGAAAAAACAAATTGTGACTACTCATCGTAAACTCTAACATTAACTTTTTGTACTTTATAGTATCTGCCACATTTGACACATCTTCATCTCCAAAATATGAAGGAACTACTTAGCACTCCAAATTTTGATGGACTCCCACGTCTTCAAAGGTTGGGACTTTATGAGTGTGGTGAGTTAGAAAACATTCACACATCACTTGGAAATCATACAAGTCTTCAGGACGTAAGGGTAAGTTCTTGTCACAAGCTTAAAATGTTTCCAACAATTGTTCACATGGAAAACCTCAACACTCTAGAAATAAGTAATTGCCCAAAGATTCTTGAGTTCCCAGAGATCCAAGCAAACATGGAAAGCTTGCAAAATTTGTCTTTGGACTCGATCGGATTGGAAGTTCTGCCCTCGTCAATTGGAGAACGGTGTACCAACCTTATTTCCCTAAATTTGTCTTACTTGAATAATTTAAAGAGCATAGAATTCAACTTTGATGCCTTTAAAGATTTGGAAAAGCTCAAATTGTTTCCTCAATTTCTACATGTATCACGAAAGTTGGATCTCGGTGCATGTCGTTTCAAAGATGTAGAAATCCCCAATGGTGTAGTTGAGTTATCCAACTTACAAGAGCTTGGTCTATGTGGCAATGATTTTTCACGAATAGAATTCAGCCTGGTGCAATTTACTCGACTCAAAGCGCTCGACCTGTCGTTTTGCAGAAACCTTCTTGAATTGCCTGAGCTCCCTTCAAGTTTAACCATTCTCAATGCAAGGCACTGCAAGTCACTTACAACCTTTGGAGATTGCTATAAAAATTGTACAGGGCTATGCCAAGTCATAGCTGTGGGAACGAGCATCATAAATGACAATGGCAAGTTACTAGAATACATGCTTGAGGTATGTACTGCTATAGAAAATCGTCCTATGTTTCTCCAACTTGAAGGCGCTGAGGTTGCAAAGGGGGTTATGCCTTGTCTCTATGGTGGGCGTAGATGTAGATTGCAACTTCCAGATAATTGGTGCAAAGACTTTGCAGGTTTCTTGATGTGCCTTGTTTTCACAGACACCTCAGGCAGGTGGTGTAACTACGTACATACAAGTATGAAGCAGGTGATGAGTGATATGGATTCTAAAGATGACGTGGTTTGGGAGAAGTGTGACAGTGATAGGATGACATGGGTGTGGTATGTTCCATTTAATACATTAACACACACGACATGGTGGGATCAAACATACAAAGCTCTTGAGTTTCACATTGAAAAAGGCTATGGTTTTGAGGAGCAATATTATAGTGGTTTTGGAGTTAGACTCGTTGACAGGAAAAGTAGAAGTGGTCTAAAGGATACATCAACAGATTCTTCTTCCGATTATACACCCCAATTAACTATTCATACTGACTCGGAGTCAAATTTAAAGATCTTCTTAACTGCCCTGGTCCGGTAGATTCACAAAGTGAATCACAAACATCCACATTTTGCTTCCCACCATTGCTTTATTTATTTTTTACTAACAAGTCCGTTGTTGTACTACGCAAGATACGAATAATATTTGTTGGGGCCTGTGATGATGTTGTATCTTTGTCTTTATAATTTTTGTAAATAGTTAATGTAATTAATTTCTCACAGGCCATAATTTTCCTTATGTAATTGCTTCTCTAGTTAACCAACATAACGACAAGCAGTGGCGTGTCTTAAGTCTTTAAAAACGAACAATATTCATTAACATGTATATTGGTACAAGTTAGGCCTGTCAATTTTAACCATACTCGATTAATCCGACCCGACTTTACGCATACCCGTTAATTCGAACCGAACAAACCCGTGACCCAGAAACCCAGAAACCGATTAAAACAATTGTTATTAGGGGCAGGTTTCTGTTAGACCATTAAACATCAAAACCTGAATTAGAACATCTAATTCGTTTTCGAATTTTTTTAATTCATGGAGAGATTAAATGTTTTGGCAGTCAAATTGTTTTGGTTAAATTCATGTAGTGGATAAAAGTGTAGATTTATGAATAGAATTAGACGGTGTTTGAGTTGGTGAGTCAAATTGTTTTGGTTAATTAATTCATGTAGAGATAAGATGAACATGATTCTAATTGCTATCTATAATGTTAATTTTCTAAGCGAATTTATATTTATATTTTTATTGTGTTTTTCTTTTTCGGATGTGCATGTGTTTCTTGTGCTTTTGATTACCTAGATAGAGATCTCCGGTTGTAACTGCTATGTTAAAGGCCTAAGCAATGAAAGTGATAGGAGTGAGTTTTTTAGCATGTCGTGATCACTAAGAAGACTAGAAGAGCATGAAAATAAATTAATGCACTAGTGAATTAGTATATAATGATCGACGATAGATAAAATACATGTTAGAAAAAATGGCTAGATAATGATCTTGCTAGTTTTCAACTTACTTTGCCTGAAAAAAAAAAAAAAAAAAAAAAGACTATTTTCTCGGTGAGATTTGATAGTGGCGTGTAGTATTACTACTGTAGTAGTACTTGGGTGGTGAGTCACCGATAATTTTAAGCGCTATGGTTAGCACGTGGAATGTGAACCATGCTTTTTTTCCAATTTTTTTACAACAAAAGCGATAAGGTTGGTCGCTATGGTCACGAGAAGCGTCAGAGGGGGAGGGCGGAGCTAAACGCCGCTGCCCAGATCCCATTGGCTTCCGGGGTCCGCATGGTCTGCATCTAGACCTGGCAATTCTGGCCCAATGATATAAATATGGGTTGACATGGACCTAAAAAAGAAGAGTCATGGGCTGTTTTGGGTTAGCAAATAAACTTAAGGGGGTCAGGATGGGTACCCTACTGGGCGTGAAGACGATCGCTCATGTCCTCTCCTCTTCTTCATTCTATCACCTGACTTTCACTATCATCTCTAGAAGTTCAATAACAAGAAAAGTAAAACAATAGTTCATCTTGTGTGTGAAACCACCGTTGATTGTGTGTGAAACCACCGTTGCTCTGTGTGTGTAAAACCATCGTGATTGATCAGAATATTTTTCGATCCGACGGACTGTCAATTCTTCCAGACGGTCAACTGCATTTTCGATTGATTGATTGTTCATGTACATGAAGTGTTCATTTGTGGAAAACTTGTCGGTTTTTGGTTGCCGGAAAGTACTGTTTTCGGTGGACTTAAGGCAGTGCTGCAACGCATACAAGGTGTTTGATGAAATTCCTATGTGAGGTTGAAGAAATTTACCAGCAGTGTAATCGTGTGATCCTTGTTAGGCTTCTCTATCCTTTTCATCGTTTACTTTATTTCTTACCTTTTTTCTGCATCTTAGTTAGTTTCATGTGATGCATAATGTAGGCTTAAATATTCCAATTTTGCAATTATGTGATTCTAAAAAATGCCAATTTGGTAATTATTTGGGTTAAAGTGAAAGCTTCCATGATTTAGTATGCTTAAATAATAAGTCTTTCTTTGACGGTCATGCTATTGCTTTAAAGTTTATGCCATTAGTGCCTTTTGATTTGCTTCGAGAATGAGTTGTTTGTTTGTTTAAACCATTGTCAAGGATCAATACAATGTTTATTGCTTCACATAGTCTGTATTAAGGCCGCCCGGGGCGGTGCGTTAAACTATCACGGCCACCAACAATAACGCGTTATATCCCACCCCGCCTCCAAACGTCCACGCGTTATATTTTCAACGAAATCGATTTTCGTTATTTTCTTCACGCGTGATGGAAATTGTTTTGTGAGTGTAATTGTTGGTTGGGGGGAAATTGTTGGGTGTGGTGGTCAGTGATGACCACCCCCACTAAAAAAGGTTGTGAGTGATGAAAAAATGGTTGATGACATGGCGGAACTTGATTGGTGCTTGTGAGTGATAGAATTCTATCACTAGTAAACCACCCCGCCTGCCCTAAGTACGGCTGAAACCGGGTTGAACGAGTACTGTATGGTCTGACTCCGGTCTCTTGGTCCAGTTCGGTTCACAAATCTGGCCAAGTTTGGACCGACTGAGATTTATTATTCAGGCTCTTTATAAAAGCCATTTTGAACATGTTTTTAATCACTCCACCATTTAAAATAAGTTATGTGTGTATGCAAGTCTTCTAAAAGGTTGCCAGAAGAGAACAGTTAGAACCCATTTAGATCGCAACTGAGACCGGCCCTGTATGGATCGGCCACTGTTGATGCATATTTTGTGGACACGACTCGGCTCGGTTCAACTCAGCTCAGTTCGACTTGGTTTCGACTCGAAGACACGAAGATCGAGACAAAGATAAAGCCAAGTGTTAGTCTGAGTTACGTCTTAGGTTTATTATTATGTGCGTTTGATGTAAGTTTGACCAAGTCAACCATCCTCCGGTTTGACTTGGCCAAACAGTAAGCACATTGTTTGTAAGTGTTTGGTTTCGAAGGATGAGTCTCGAAGGATGGTTTGTATCCTTCGATGAGCTCGAAAGATGGACCTTTCGATGGATGTTGATGGACCTCGAAGGATATCATCCTTCGAGGTGTATTTGTGATCCTTCGATGTGTTTCTGGTCGACAGATGATCTTTCGATCAGTCTGTCTGATCCTTCGACCAGACCTGCTATGTCGGGTATAAATACCCATGTTGTGTGTTGTGTTCAGTAGAACACTAGAGAGGAGTGAAAGTTAGACACAAGGAGAGAACACTTAGAGCATTCTGCTGAAATCACACACACACGTTTGTGAGAGTTTATAGAGTACATCTGTAAACATTGAGCTTGTAACTGGACCCTTCATTCGTATTAATACAAGTGGTGTTAATCGGTGAATATTGTGTGTTGTGTTTCTGCTTGTTCTCGTATAAAATCTCGGTTGCATGCTAGCTTGGATTCCGCACTCGCTAGTGTGTTAGATATAACAAGGATAAGGTTTTATCTCATCCTCGAGAGGGTCCTACAATTGGTATCAGAGCCATGGTGCCCGATTTAGTAAATCTAACCGTTTACTAAGTCACATGTGCTCTAGATCTGTGATTTTCGTGCTTTTTGTTCAAGATGTAAAGTTGGGTGAAAATGAGAAAAACTCAGATCTGGACCCGAATATTCAGATCTGTGCTAAAACGAGTGTTGGGTTTTATGTTTTTCTCTAAAATACTCAAGTTTTCTTCATCAAAAATCGTGTACAAAGTGTTTTCATCGAATCTGCAGATTTACACAGTAGCTGTGTTCTTGATGTTCTTGGTGCCTTCATGTTTCGAAAGATGTATAGGATGCTCGAAAGATCTAACTGTTTTCGAAAGTTCAATCACAACTTCGAAGGATCATTCTTTTTCTCGAAGGGTCATATTTATGTTCCGAAGGATCAAGATATTTTGTGGATCTTTGAAAGATCAACAACTTCGAAGGATCTAGATATTTTGTGGATCTTTGAAAGATCAACAACTTCGAAGGATCTAGATATTTTGTGGATGTTTGAAAGATCAACAATTTCGAAGGATCATCATCTCAACAGCTTCGAAAGATAAGACAGATCTCGAAGGATCAGAACAAACAACTTCAAAAGATCACCTGTGTTGTGTATCGAAGGATCCCGAATCGAAAGATCAGGATGTTTCGAAGGATCCAGAGAAAAGGGGCTGCTGTTGTTGTAAAAAAAAAAAAAAAAAAGAGAGAGAGGATGATGAGAACTTGATTATTTGAAAAATGTGGGGTAGTCACGGTTACCGATGAAAATGTCAAAAATGGTGACGCGACTATTATGGGCCAAAAACACAGTATGTTCACTTCCGCACGTCAATGTTTATGATTGTTACCGGTTATTCGTAAATGTTCGAAAGCATTTTGTTTATTGTCATATTCTCGCATTTGAAGACGAACGTATGAACCTTGAACGCCAACACCGGTCCTAACGAGTTCACAAAGTCTTTGGAGGGATACAAGTCGGATCCGATGGGGTACTAGGCGATATTGCTTTATCAACTAGAATATGCAACGAAGAAATCTTTTTGTTTATTGTCATATTCTCGCATTTGGTAACGAATGAATGAACCTGGAATGTCAACACCGGTCCTAACGAGTTCACAAAGTCTTTGGAGGGATACAAGTCGGATCCTACGGGGTACTAGGGGACGTTCTTATTCAACTAGAATATGCAAAGAAGAAAGTCGTTTTCGTGAATTTTCGGAACCGAGAACATTCAATAAAGATTGACGACAGTTCCGCTCAGTGGAGGGAATTGGTGAACATTTGACGACAGTTTCTTTGAAGTGGAAAGAATCTGTTAAGGTTTAGAGATTTTACCAAAGAAATGGGGGGATAAAAATGTTGAATTTCTTCGGTAAATTTCTAAACGCAATCACAGGTGGTAGAGTTGTGATTTTCTGGTGATACAATCGGTTCGGCGTGGAATGTTTTGCACATACACATATTTGAGGATTTTAATTAATTCTCCAGCCAGCGTGAAGGGTTTTGCACGGAAAAATACAGGTTTCTAAAGTCTACAGTAGTTACAAAAGCGCTGTTCACTGAAGACCTGGGGAATCTTTATGGAAGCTGATAGTTCAAGGCTAAAGACCTGCAGGATTCGGTTTTGGGTTTGATGTTTCTTTGGGATTTTACAGGGATCTGGGGGTAACTCAATTCGTTGAGTTTGCAAACGATGTACTTGGTCAAGCTGACTTCCTGAGTACTGATGCTGAAGATCCGTAGTGCATTACGTGGTCAACTTCACAAAGGCGAGACAATGAGATCTGGATGTAGTTCAACTAAGCATGCTGGTTGAGCTTGCAAGGGATACACTTGGTCTAGCTGACTTTCCTGAGTGTTGATGCTGAAGATTAAAGTGCATTACTTGGTCGATTCCACAAAGACGGTTTACAGAAGACAGTTCACCAGAAATCTCTATCAATGTAGTATGCTTGTATGAAATAGAGTTCTTATGACAAGATCAAGACTTGATGCAGTTCTTAAAGATTGGAACCCTTATCAAATGCCGGTTGGAGTATTGGAAGATCAGCGGAAGATCGGTCAATTGAGGAAATTGCACAACACTCAACACGGATATGCGTACTTTAAGGGGGAAATATTTTACAAGGAGCGTCAAGATACTACTTACCTGGATCATCGGTCAAGGGGGAATTTGTTAACACAGAGAAGATGAATACTTGACTGAAGATCGATTGCAGTTGCATTTTCAGCATTCGACAGCAACGGACAAGGGGGAATTTGTTGATGCAGATTTTGTGTCCGATGCTTGTCGAATAGATTAGTTTTATTTTACGCTGAATTTGTAATAGTTAGTGAAACGGTCTATCGAACATGTATAGACCCGCTCGTTTGAAGTGGTCAAACGAGAGGGTTATTTGGTTGACCGTGTGGGTTTTGCTAGACAAATTATGGTTGTATAATGATTGGTGTCGAAGGATAAGGCATCGAAGGATTGTGTATATCCTTCGATGAGCTCGAAAGATATCCATCGATAGATGAAGATGGACCTCGAAGGATATGTCATCCTTCGAGGTATATGTGTATCTTTCGATAGCTGGATGATCGACAGATGATCTATCGATCAATCAGTTAGATCCTTCGACCATACAACCTGTGTTGGGTATAAATACCAACACTTTGTCATTTGCAAGACCAAGAGAGAATAGGGGAGCTCATTTGAGAGTTCCCTGTGAGCTTAAGTGTGTCTGGGAGAGATCACCACTTGATCTCTCCCCGAATGTATACTCCTTTGGTATTAGTTCGGTTATCTTGTAATCGGGCCGACTTGTAACGTTTTACTACCGGATTAATACAAAGTTGTTTGTTTATCATTGCTAATCTCTTCCGTCTTTGAACATAATCACACGAATCACGGTTTCGGTCCCCAAACCCGGTCCTACAATTCATCTTACCGGTGAGTATACCGATTATCATCTGTTTGACCGTATATGATGTGAGATTCTCACTTATTTTGATTTGAAAACAAGCCCTATGTGATAGAATCACTTATTGATGAGGAACTTGATTTTCGATGCATGAGGGCACAGGAGCAAGTCCGTGAACAGGTCAGTACTTTCGTACAGCAGAGAGACGAACTTGACTCCCGGAAAGAATTTGTGATATTTTATCACTTATTTTGAGGGACATGTGATTGTGATGTGGATGAACACCGGTCGGTAAGTATAAATCATACCTTAACGTATCCCCTCGCCATGATTACAAATGATAAGTTGAGCTTATGTGGACAACAATACCGATAATTGTTATAGGATGCTTATCTTAATGTTAACTAATAGAACAACAAGAGCGTTTTGGCATGACCGTACACTGATATGATTCTCTTACCCTCGAAACTCGCAAAAAGAATGTCTGTAGATATTTATTTACTGTATTCAGTTTATGATTCTTTGTATATATTTATTTATTGTTTTCCGTCTTTACGTTTGAAAAATGAAAAATTCCAAAAAGATTTTAGGTGTGTTTTAATATAAACTTTATAAAATCCAAAAAAAAAAAAAAAAAAATTTTACTTCTAGTTTATTTTTGATTGACCGATGTTGGAACTCGAGTCTATCCTACCCAAAATCCTGATCGTAAGCCGGAAAACAATTGTATCTTCATAATCTGTCGAAGTTAACGAGTTTTGAAAGTTAAAGGATTAAAATGAATATTTTTCTAAACTTTCAAACTGTTGTCGGTCGGTGTTTGATTGAGATTTGATCTCATATGTGTCATTTGTTTAAATGTTAACTATATTCCAAGCAGTTGTTCTCATTATGCGTTTAGCTTTCTTGCATGTGCAGATGCTAAAGGCGAGGAGAACATGGTCGATGACAAGCTTTGGAATGAAGACACGAAGTGGAGGCACTCAAAGGATAAAATGATCGAGTTGCCGCTGACCCTTCATCAACACCACAAGGATCTGAAGAATTGACAAGTCAAAAGATTCACGAGCATGACTCAATGGAGAGTTCAATCTAAGGGGGAGTTTATTGACACACTACCTAAACAAAAAGGGGAGTTTGTTGATACACTTTCTACTTACGACACGTGAAGACTTTGAAGATCCTCCGACGTGGAAGACATCGAAGTTGAACCTCACGAGTAGCGTCCAAGGGGGAGTTTGTTGATGCATATTTTGTGGACACGACTCGGCTCGGTTCAACTCAGCTCAGTTCGACTTGGTTTCGACTCGAAGACACGAAGATCGAGACAAAGATAAAGCCAAGTGTTAGTCTGAGTTACGTCTTAGGTTTATTATTATGTGCGTTTGATGTAAGTTTGACCAAGTCAACCATCCTCCGGTTTGACTTGGCCAAACAGTAAGCACATTGTTTGTAAGTGTTTGGTTTCGAAGGATGAGTCTCGAAGGATGGTTTGTATCCTTCGATGAGCTCGAAAGATGGACCTTTCGATGGATGTTGATGGACCTCGAAGGATATCATCCTTCGAGGTGTATTTGTGATCCTTCGATGTGTTTCTGGTCGACAGATGATCTTTCGATCAGTCTGTCTGATCCTTCGACCAGACCTGCTATGTCGGGTATAAATACCCATGTTGTGTGTTGTGTTCAGTAGAACACTAGAGAGGAGTGAAAGTTAGACACAAGGAGAGAACACTTAGAGCATTCTGCTGAAATCACACACACACGTTTGTGAGAGTTTATAGAGTACATCTGTAAACATTGAGCTTGTAACTGGACCCTTCATTCGTATTAATACAAGTGGTGTTAATCGGTGAATATTGTGTGTTGTGTTTCTGCTTGTTCTCGTATAAAATCTCGGTTGCATGCTAGCTTGGATTCCGCACTCGCTAGTGTGTTAGATATAACAAGGATAAGGTTTTATCTCATCCTCGAGAGGGACCTACAGCCACTACTGGTGTGGTTTAGTATGCTTGTTTTATGCTGTTAAAGTAAGAAAGTTTTTTATTTTTCAGTGGAGCATAAGATATGATGTTTTGTATGTGTTCTAAAAACTCTTTTTTGGTTGCTTACAACCGGGTAAAAATTGGTTTTAGTTACTGTTTTGTATGTTGCATATGGGTAAAAGATGACATGTTATGCAGGAAAAGTGCAGTGTACATTTAAGTGCAGTGAGCAAATGTACATCATAACATCAGGTATGTTGGAATTAAATAAATATAGTAGTAGACTCATCAAACAGAGATCAAAGGTACATCATAACTGTTGGGTAATCTTGATGTTGCGGGTTATTTCGGGTCGAGTACGGGTCAAATAATCAACTGGGTCAGTTGGTTATTTGTGGTTTATTTATTTATTTAGTTATGTTTTAATAAGTTAGGGCCAATGTATACGTTAGAACTCTATTTAGCATGTGGTCAAATGGGTTGGTTGAGTCAACCGATTCCTTAGGAAGATGAGTTAGTAGTATTTTGAATAGGTGCTAGCACATGTTCCCGTAGTTAGTTTGCTGTTTTGAATGAGTCCTTGTTTACGTTGCATGTAAGCCCTATATAAGGCTACATTGAGTTGTTTAATAATGGCTGGAGATATTTGGACACCCATCGCGCCTATTTTCACACCTTTGGTGCCCTAGACGCCTCGTATAGGTCTATACGAGGCGTCTATGCACTGAATTCAAGGGGGTCTGAGAGGGTGTCAGGCACAAAGTTTAAGGAACCCTAGACGCCTCGTACAGAGCTATACGAGGCGTCTAGGATTGGGTTTTTTTTTGGCTGAAATGAGGGGTGTTTTGGTGGGTTTTGGTATGGTTTTTGGATAGTTTTTGAAGATGTGTTTTTTGTTGAAAATTTTTTTGTTTTTCAAAAAAGTTATTTTTTTTTTGTTTTTTACACTATAAAAAAGTTTTTGTTTTTTACACTATAAAAAAGTTTTTGTTTTTTAAAAATGAACTATTTTTTTGTTTTTAAAAAAATTTTATCTCGTTCAAATATTCAAAACATATTTTGTTTCCGTATTATCTCAATTTAAGACAACAATCATTAAGTAACCGAATAATTGAAAACAAACATAAATATGACATAGATAAGATAACTTTGTACATCCATAACAAAAATATATAAGATAAGTTTGTACATCCATAATAAAAATAAAAACAACAACAGGTCTATGCATCCGAATCCGAATCCGAATCTGGCTGCTGCGGCTGCTGCTGCTGATGTGGTGCTCGAGGTGGTGGGAGCGGTATCGCGGGTAACCCAACTCTCTCGCTTCTATCCTGCAGCTCCCGAACCACCCAACCTATCAAATCGCTGAGCCTGTCAAGCTCTGCTCGTACCTCCGGATGTATCGGCGCAGGTCCTGGGGCATGACCTGGAACAGCGTGACGTGGAAACTGAGGCGCCCCGGCAGGTGGCGGTGGCTGTGGCACCGCTGCACCGTCTACATCCTCCGGAGGCTCCTCCATAGGCACTATATCAGCAGGATCTACAGGAGGATAAACGGGCTCGAAATGCTCTGGTAGTGCCTCCTCTGTCCATATGCCCCCGGTCGCGCGGTTTTTAAACCGCGGGCCAACTGGAAACCTCCTGATTACCTTCATCCCCCACAGCGACTGCATGCCCATCCGCGTCGGCATGACTGGCGACGTCCGTAGATGTGGGTCCTCGTGCAGCACGAGGCCAAATGAACGGGCAATGACGGTCACGTACGCCCCGCCATACAAAAATCCGCGCTCCTGCCGGTGATGGGCGGAGGCGTAGTACTGGGCTAGACCGTGTGCTAGCGCGCACGGCCTCCTATACAACAAACAGTAAAGGAAAAAAAGATCTGTGGTCGTACACCACTCACGGCTGTACCCGCGCGCTGAGATAGAAGTAGCGAGCAAATGGTGCAGATACCTGCAGATAGTGTTAGTGTTAGCGAAATACAGAAATAGAGATAAATAAACAATGCACATAATCACAATAATTGCCGTAATAAACGTACGTACCTGTACAGTGGGTCCGCAACAAACGACACCCTCCCCTTCGACTTATCGTGCTCCCAATGATCTGGCCCCGCAATCACCTGCCAAAACCCTAGAAGAATGGGTTTTTCAACCACCACTAGCCCCGCTGTGTAAACCTCAGTCTCGATCTCCATCTGCATATATAAACCAGAACGCACCGCAAAGTCTGCTAGCGTCATCGTACGCAAAACGCCAGCGAGCCTGAAAGAAATCTCAGGCGGAGGGGGAGCACCTGGGTAAGGCAGCGGCACAGGGACCCCAGGAGGGTGAAATGTGAATGACGAAAGGAACTCGACCAGCAGCTCCCTATAGGTCGGCGTGTGCGCCAAATCGAAAAGACGATGCCACGGCGAACCGTCTGGTACAAACCGACGCACTCTATCCGTCTCAGCAAGCTGGTGCATCGCATTCCAGTCGATCGCTGCATGCGATCCAATGTACATCCTCCGAAGCTTCTGGCAATGGCGGGCGGCATCGGTGCCCGCGGGAAACTCTAGATACGGACAACCCTGCAGCGTATCCAGAGGCGGCCGCCGTCTCCGTCGTGGACCCTCCTGAACCTGCTGAATCTGCTGAGCCGGCTGACCCCCCTCAATCTCTATCTCAATATCATCGCCCTCCATAATCAATCTGCAAATAATAAATAATAATAATAATAATAATAAATAAAAATAATAATAAATAACAATAACAATAATAATAAATAATAGTAATAATAAATAATAATAATAATAGTAATAATAATAATAATAATAATAAATAAAAATAATAATAAATAACAATAATAATAAATAATAGTAATAATAAATAATAATAATAATAATAATATATAAAAATAATAATAATAATAATAATAGTAATAATAAATAATAATACTAATAATAATAATAATAATAGTAATAATAAATAATAATAATAATAAATAATAATAATAATAATAACAATAACAATAATAATAATAATAGTAATAATAAATAATAATAATAATAATAATAAATAAAAATAATAATAAATAACAATAACAATAATAATAAATAATAGTAATAATAAATAATAATAATAATAATAATAATAATAATAACATTAACAATAATAATAACAACATTAATAATAACAATAATAATAAAACTAATAATAATAATTAATTAAAAAAAAACACAGAGCCTCGTATAGCCCTCGTATAGGGCTATACTCGGCGTCCTGTTCTTCCACATTCATCTTCAACCTCAAAACTCAAACCCCCAAACCCACAAAAATCAAATTTCAGGGCAAACCTACGGTCTAAAGGCAAAAACATGGCAAAAATACTAAACTACGGGGCGAAATACGTACCGGTGATGCTTCAAATCTTCGAAAATCCGGTCGAAATACGTATCCGAGGCGTATAGAGGTGTATTCTCCGTATGTGTGTTTGTTTTTTATTTGGGGGTTATAACCAGCCTCGTCTAGACCCCCCCTGTGTTATACGAGGCCTAGACGCCTCGTATAGCTCTATACGAGGCGTCTTCCTTTTTTATTAAATGACCATTTAGCCCCTGGAATGCCCCCAGTATAGGCAATATTCAGGGGCAAAATGGTAATTCACCATTCCAAAAAGATATTTCTGGAATGGTTAATTACCATTTTGCCCCTGAATAAAGCCTATACTGAGGGTTTTACAGGGGCAAAATGGTAATTTAATAAACTTTTTTTAATAATTAAAAAACAAAAAATCTCAAAAAGTTGCCGCCTCACAAGACGACACGTATAGCTCTATACGCGGCGTCTGATGTTTGAAAATTACTTTTAAGCCCCTGTTAATGGTCTATACTGGGGGCTTTACAGGGGCAACATGGTAATTAACATAAAATATTTTCAAAATTCAAAATTTAAAAAAAGAATTGTTGCAGACACTGTAGACGACTCGTATAGTTCTATACGAGGCGTCCTAATTCAAAAAATTCAAATTTTGATTTTCAAATTTTCAAAATTCAAAATTTCAAAAACCCGCTCAAATAGACGTCTCGTATAGATCTATACGAGGCGTCTATGAATTAGGAAATGACCTTTTAGCCCCTGAAATAAGCCTAGATTGGGGGCATAACAGGGGCAAAATGGTCTTTTGGGCATATCTATACGACGCGTATAGCTCTATACGCGTCGTATATTTTTAATTTTTTTAAAAAATGATATTAAACTGTTTTAATTATTGAAAAATGATACAAATTATAAAAAAAAATTATAGAAATTGTAGAAAATTATAGGAATTAATAAAAAAAATACATTCAAATTACAAAAATCATTCTTCCGTATCACTATCGATGTAATTAAGACTGGGGTTTGATCTTGGGGGATGATTCATTATCGATGTATACCATTCTAGACGTGGCAAGTACATATCTTCCCATTGTTTCGTATGGGGTGTTCGGTGGGTCAACCATAGCCCGTGTGCTGGTGGCATTGGATAATCCCCTTCCAGCTTAACATGTATGAAGTGGTTCTCGTTTACATGTGTAAGCGTTATGAACAATGGTTGTTGATTAGCCGGAGGACTTAGTATCGGGAAGAAAGTGGAACTCGCACCCATGGTTGTCGTTAACAGGTGCACCCCGATACCGTACGTTTGTGCAATAAGAAGTCCTGCATAGGGGAAGTCCATCCAGTGATCCCCCCCACAACCGGACACTGAATCCCAAATTAGGCCCTGACGATGCGTGTAAAAATAACCTTTATCCCATGCTTCAAATATTGGGAACCAGATCGATTTGTTCTGATCCATTTCTTGAACAAGGTGCCTTCGAATGAGCCCCCATGAACTCTGTTCCATACCTAAGCCCACAGCCACAGACCGAAACCCACAATGACCGTCCGGCATCACATCTCGTATGCACGAGACGTACGGATGGAACACTAGCGGAATGTCATCCTGAAACTGTTCGATAATTCCCACGTACTCGTCCCCAATGATTAACGGAAAACCGTGAGCATCTCGTGTCTCTTTCTTCTTAGAACTCTTTGAACGGCTTAGGCTCGCTTTGGGTTTTTGGGACCTTATAACCGACTGTTGAGAGGCCTGTGACGGAACGTACGAGCTGTGACGAGGTTTGTCGTACTTACTTTGTCGGGAACCTTCAAAGCACGTGTTTGCATCACCGAATGAGCTTCTCCTCAATTCTTCATCTATACGAGAGGCCTCGTCCAACCTTTGTTGTACCTGCTTTGTTGTTGGTCGGCCACGAGTATTTTGTTGGACAACCGGTGGTTTCTTGGTAGATTTCTTTGGAGTCAACACCGCTTTAATCTTTGAAATCAGGCTTTTTTGCTGAGCTGGGGGGTGCGACTCTAATTGTTGTCTAACAATATTTAGCTCTTCGACCACGTCCACGTCATCGTCTATCAATGTACAACTTTGGAAGTTAAGTCTCCGCCAGAAGACGTCGACGTCTTCGAGTTGAATCGGACGCTCTGCACGGTTAAAAACAACATTGTTTAAGTCACATGATTAACGGAAATATATCACACAAGTGTTGTACGTTTAACAATTATTACCTTCAAGCATGTACTTTTGTATCCTGCAAGCACAGGGCAACCCACAGCTGTGCCACATTTGGCAACCACATGATGAATGAAAGCGCTCCAAGACATCTAGCTTCCTAATTTCACCGAACTGTGTCTCAACTATATCATGGACACAACCAACTATACGGTCGAGCGAGCTCCTATCTTCAACGTATCTCTTTAAGTTGGCGTGTTGGCTCTCAACTCTGTTTGTGGTACGATTACCAAAGTTGCGCCTCTTATCAGTCCACGCAAAGACGAACATCTCCTTATAGTCTTTTAGCCAGTTATCGTACACGTATTTGAAGACTCCTAAAACGTAAAAATAATTTAATAAAATTTGCATATGTGAGTCGTATGTTATTATAAAAACTTACTAGAACGTTTGCACTCCACAAGTCGTTGTCGCATGTTGCGCAAGTGGTACTCGTAGATGAGTATGGATGGAGACTCAATCAATGTCCCCCAGAATGACAAAAATTTCGTCCAGTCTTCGTCTGTGAAGGCACCCTTGCAGTGCTTCATAACATTCTGTTGTATGTGCCACCTGCAAAGAAGCCTGGAGGCGTTTGGAAATACTTTAGCACACGCGCCCATAAGGGCTAGGTCTCTATCGGTTAAAATCACATGTGGCTCCATGCATTCATCCAACATTGACTTGACCCTCTCAAGCACCCACACAAAGTTATCACCCCGTTCTTTACTAACAACGGCATGCGCGATAATAAACGATTTGTTGGTAGGCGTCATACCAACAATCTGGATAAAGGGCATATTGTATATGTTTGTCTTGTACGTCGCATCGATCAGCATGACGTGGGGGAATGCACGCCACATGTCTCTCGAGTACCGATGAAGAAAGAAGATCTCTGTTACGATCTCTGTTCCGGGTTCCTCCCGTGTCTCGTAAATAAAGTCGTTGTTTATCAGCTTGTTTTCTAGTGACTGCATGGGAGTCAATCCTTGTCTTTGTTCGGCTCTAATCTTCGCCACAACATTTTGAACGTCTTTCAGAACATGAAACCTGTCGGGGTCCTGCTTCCTTATCGTTTGAAATATTTTGCGCGACTCCATGTTTTGAGCTGTCAGCTGCTCGATCAGTTTCATTTCGCTTGGAGTAAACCTTCGCACAAACGTGTGGGCCGACAGGTCCTCACAAAGTTCGTGGTTATGTTCAATTTTTCCGTCTTTAATCTCCCAGGTTTCATACGGGTGGTTTCGCACAGCCAGCAGGTAAAACGGGCAACCGGTTTTTTTGCTTCCGGCTTTTCTAAGTGTTGCTGTAGTCTGGTGCTCACCAGCACGATCACATTCAAGCCATACCCTCCGGATTATTCCACGGGTTTTCTTTGATCGACGGGTGACAATAACGAAACCATCCGCGTTTGCTATTTCTTGAATCCGATTCTTTAGTTCATCTAAAGAGTTGAAAACCTGTAATATCGACAATAATAATAAATAATTTTAATAAATAAATAAATAATAATAATAATAATAATATTAATAATAATACTAATAATAATAATTAAATAATTAAATAATACAAAAATAGTAATTAATACCTGCTTTTTTAAGTACGGACTGTCCTGGATGGGAGGTGTCTCACCACCATATCTACCATATCCACCATAACCACCGTCTCCTCCGTATCCACTGTATCCACCATCTCCTCTGTAACCACCGTCTCCTCCGTAACCACCGTCTCCTCCGTAACCACCGTCTCCTCCGTATCCACCGTCTCCTCCGTATCCACCGTCTCCTCCGTATCCACCGTCTCCTCCGTATTCACACCCGTATCTATAATCCGGATACCCTTGTTGCGTCAGATAACTTGGTTGACAAGCATGGTATGAGTCATCTACAGGGGGTGTTTCATCAACAGGGGGATGATTGTTCAAATCTAGAAACGGTTTGTTTTGTTCTCCTTGTATACTAGACACAACCTCCTCTTGCTCATTAGAATCGGGAACGCAAGACTCCTCCAAAATAAAGAACCGTATCATCATTAGTAAATAATAAACTAAAACAAAAACTAATTAAAACATTTAAGTACCTGTACTGTTACCGGATCGCTTTCGGACACCCAGTTCTCGCTATAATACTGCCCGAAGACATAGTTGTCGTCCCAGTATGATGACATTTCAACACTTCGGGATGATAAGAACACAAATTAAATGTCGTCCCAGAATGAAAAAAGAAGAAGAAGAAGCAGAATGAAAGAAGAAGAACAAGCAAATGTTTTAATGCTAACGTCGGATGCTAGGGACAAACCATACACTGTATGTTGCACTTTTTCATAAGCCATCGACGCCTCGTATAGCTCTAGACCCCTCGTATATCTTTTTGTCACCTGTCGAAGACGCCTCGTATAGGTCTATACGAGGCGTCTTAATGTCTCGTATCCGTCCCTCGTACAGACCTATACTCCCCGTCTGATGTGACTGATTTGACATTGTGCTTTGTTGCAGAGATGGTCAGAAAAGTAACCCTATACGCCTTGTATAGGTCTATACGAGGCGTCCTGAAAGGTGTCAAAATAGGCATAAAGGTGTGTAAATATGTAGACCCTTAATAATATAACCAGCAGCTTTTGTTTTGCTTTTCAGTAGCATACGTTTCCTTTATAAATCAGCAATCTTTGTTTATTCTTTTATTGTACGAGGTGTGAGTGTTTGTATTAGCCAAGGTCTGATCCAACAATAACATCAGGTATGTTATGCAGGAAAAGTGCAGATCGCTTTTATAATTTTTTTAATTTTTTTTGTTTTTTTAAATTTTTTTCATTTTTTATAATTTTTTTCATTTTTTATTATTATTGATTTATTCTCAATCCATCCTGACCCAAACTCATCCTGACCTGAACTCACCTGACCCAAACCCATCCTGACCTTCTGCTTCTTCTTTCTTTTACCCATCTTGACCCAAACCCATTCTAACCCAAACTCATCCTAACCCAACAACCAATCCAATTCAACCCATCCATTTTGCCACCTCTATCTGCATCCCAACCATTGCAACATATTTAAAAGAACAAAACAACAACAAAATACACATTTTTTACCCAACTCCTTTCCAAATTTGATATACTCTTACATGTCACATAACAAAAGTTTGTGTTAACACCCAAATTCGATACAAAAGTGAAACCTCAAACTTGTTACTTTTAAACATTAGTACCCAGTGGTGTTATTTAGGCCAAACCACGGGGATTAGTTGTGTAATTAACTATTTTATTTACGTAATCTTTTTTATAAATGTAGTTTTGTTTTTTATTATTTAGCTTTATTTTATGTATTTTACTTTATTATTAATAAAAAAACTTTTATAATAATTATTAAGTATTTTTAAATTAGTTTGAGTCATTAAATGTTTAAAAACTAAAATTATTTAATTGTATTTTAAAAGTATATAAAAACATTTGAGAGATGAGATATTACGTATTTTGGGTTTTGTTTATCCTAATGATTTTGCTGAGTCTGATTAGTTAAGAGTTCAATGTTTGGGCCCATGGCCTTATAGCCTAGTGGCATGTTAGGGATGGGATAAAGCTTTGAGATCGATAGGTCCTGAATTCGATTCCCACAAGGGTTTTTTTTACATATTTATTGGGTTTTCTTCTGAATTGGTGTATATGCATTATGACTAGTGGAGATGGGTATGATCGGGTAGTTCCACTGATGACACAATGATACTCGAGTATTCCGGGCGTTGATATTCCCGGTGGAGGAAGCCGGTGGAGCCGGCTGTTGATATTCCCGGCGGCTGGAAAGGAGCGAGCACCGGCAGTTCCGCCACTAGCGGTGGTCGTTATATGATTAGATCTTCTGAAGCTTTTCATAGCCTGAAGTAGGACTTTAAGGTTTGAACTTTGAATGCCTTTTTTAAGAATTTTTTGTTATTGTTGAATGCCTTTTTTAAGAATTTTCTGTTACTGTAATTTGAATGCCTTTTTTAAGATTTTTTTGTTATTGTAAATGTGTGTTTTTTCGAAAAGAAAAAGGTTGAATTAGGGATGGATGTGGTTTAACTATTGCTTTTTGGTATATTAATTTATGGAAAAATTACAAGTTTTGTCCTTTATCTTTATACCACTTTTCAGGCGGTGTCCTTTTTAACGAATGTTGACAGACGGTGTACTTTACTAGGTATTTTGTTGCAAGTTTAGTCCTTTACACCCAACCCAATTAAAAAACCCTGTTAATTGTTGGGTGTAAAGGACTAAACTTGCAACAAAATACCTAGGTAAAGGACTAAACTTGCAACAAAATACCTAGTAAAGGACATCGCCTGTCAACAATTAACGGGGTTTTTTAACTGGGTTGGGTGTGAAAGACTAAACTTGCAACAAAATACCTGGTAAAGGACACCGCCTGTCAACATTCGTTAAAAAGGACACCGCCTGAAAAGTAGTATAAAGATAAATGACAAAACTTGTAATTTTTCCTTAATTTATTTCTATCAATTTTAAACTTTGCCACTAAACTTTTTAACGACTAGCTTGGGCTCAATATGTGTAATTATGTAAAACATTATATATTTTCTGTTTTATAGGTATGACTATGCATGAATGTGAAAAAGTAGCAGATTCGTAAGGTTCGTCAAAATTTTGTTAAAGGAATTGGAATTTGCGATCCGTTTTCAACTCCGGGTAACAAGGGTGGTCGTTCTAGAATCTGGCAGCCGTAACTCGAGACTACTCCAGTAAGAACTCCTAATCTGGCAGCCTCAACCCAAACCTACCTAGCAATTGCTACCGGATTCGAAAGGTTCACATACGCTGAGATAGTGAAGGCATCGCATAAATTTAGAGAAGAGATGAAGACAAAACAAGCTTCCGATGGATATGTAATTTTATTTTCTTTATGTTCGTAGATTTTATACATTTTTTGTTTGTAAATTTGTATAAATTTATGATGAATGTTATTGAATTTGTATAGTTTTTAGTTTTATTTGCTTTTGTATCAGATCACTCGGATGATTTATAAATAGAATAAAACAAGAAAAAACATTTTCTTTAAACAAAACATATTTTTACTGACGGGTTTGTGACACAAAATCCATCGCCAAAAACCTTTTCTTTTTTCATTTTATTTATTACAAATTCGTCAGAAATGCGTAGTAAACAGGTAGTCTGAAATTTGTCATAAATTATGAAAAAATGTAAAAATTAAATTTCGTGACAATTGTGTAGCAAAAATTAAAAATTAACATCCGTTAAATGGGTAGGAAAATGCGTAGAAAATGTGTAGCAATTTCTGACAGCCCTTTTCTGTCAGAAATGGGTAGGAAAATAATGCGTAAGAAACCAGTTTCCTACGAGTAGTTTTCCTACATATGCATTTTGTCACAAATTCGTAGAAAATCACGAGTTATGATGTAACGCTCCGTATTTTCGCGTTTAATTAAATAATTCATAAATTATTTATCCAATATTTATTTAAATTATTTAATTATTTATTTATATAT
The DNA here is from genome assembly GCA_030545235.1 of Helianthus tuberosus. NCBI lineage: Eukaryota > Viridiplantae > Streptophyta > Magnoliopsida > Asterales > Asteraceae > Helianthus > Helianthus tuberosus. The sequence goes on from JARYGA010054984.1 coordinate 27,677, forward strand.
TTATTCATTTATTATTTAATCATATATTTAATTATATATTTATTCAATATTTATCCTATATTCAATTATTAAATAAACAATTATTCATTTATTTATCTATTTAATCATTTATTCATTTTAATTCATTATTTAATTATTTATTTAATCATTTATTTATTTAAATACGTATTTATACGCGAACCGACACTATTTATACATATAAATACTTATACATACATTATCAATACTCAAATTATACTTTTATACATAATATATACTCAAGAAATACTAATCAACTTTTCTTCAATCACCTTTTCCACCTCCTTCAATCACCTTTTCCACCTCCACTCTCCATTATAATTATTTTTTATTTATCTTTTCCATTTATTTTTTTATTATCTCCACCAATCTCCTACCACCTTCTTCACCTATAAATACCAACCTTCTCCTAACCATTTTCTTCACACCATTCTTCTCTCAATCTTCTTAATCTTCTCTTAATCTCTCTAAATCAAGAATTCTAAGAATTCTAAAAGGACACGAAGTGTTCCAACCCTTCTTCTCTCAACCCCTCTAATTCTCTTAAAATCTTCGAAGCAAGGAAGAAAACTCGAAGAGTTCTAAATAAAACATTAAATGTTCTAAGGAAGCTTTGAACCTCCAACTCTTCACGGGATTACCAAAGGAACAACTTTGAGAAACCGTGAGTATACTCGAACCCATTTTACTTTTAACAATTTTGGGTGCAACATGTATTCTATGTAAAAACACTAAACACTTGAAACTATTTGAATCATATTCTATCCACATGTAAACATGTTCACCTCCTGCTAGTCTATTGGGAGTTAGTCTATGAACGATTTGATGCTTGTTAATCTCATATGCTATGTAAACTATTAGTGTCTATATGCTCATTAACTTCGTACAAGCCCACCTTAACAATTATAGCGCTATAGGAGTAATGCACCGCCCCTTTTGTATTCGAGGGTATTGTTAAGTTAAACTATTCTACCACCCCGCTATACTCTTAGGATTAGGCCATTTTAACGCATTGTATTGAACATATAGTGACACTAGCTCAGCATATTAGTAACTTGCATCATGTCATTTACGTTGGATATAAACACGTTAAAAAATTTTATTCTATGTGATACTATGTATCAAACTTGTATACTCGCCAACTTTTTGTTGACTCTATTTTAATACATGTTGCAGGTTGATAGTCAAGATTATGAAGGAAATCAAGTTAGGATGGACTAGATACCCATTCTAATAATAAATCATGTTTGTTGCAATTTGTCTTTATTGGAAACAATGTATTTGAATTTAGTCATTTATGAAATTTGATTTAAATGATATTGTCACAATAGTGTTATGATGCATTTGAGCGATTTGTTCGTCTCATCCCGATGTTTCCGCCATCGGTTGGGGTGTGACATATGACGCATTTCTTACGGAAAATGGTGTCAGAAATTTTAATTTTTCTAGTAGTGCTCTAGAGGTCCGTTAGTGATCCTAATTTGTCGTTCAAAGAAAAGAGCTCGATGTTTGGAGTTCTTTGCACGCAAAACTCGAAAGCTATTAATTCTTAAAATTCGTGAATGAAGATCTACTTTTGTTTCGTTGGAACATATTGATTGAATATCAGGGTCGTCTCCGAGAATGATAAAAAAATTTGGGCCCCGAGCGAAAAAAAAAATTGGTATAATATAAACTCATCAAATATATATCAAGAAACCACAATACGGCATGCTAATCATGGGGTTTGAACTCATGACCTCAAGATTATAACCGAAAACATTAACCAATTAATCATATAATCATCTTGTTAACAAAATCGAAGAGTCAATTAATTAAGTGAATTGATAGTTCAAAACAGTTTAGGAAAT
>JARYGA010054985.1:0-42857 GCA_030545235.1 Helianthus tuberosus
CTCCCCTAGTCTCTAAGACTGAACTCCCTAGTCTCTAAGACTAAACTCCTTGGTCTCTAAGACTAAATCCTTGGTCTCTAAGACTAAATCCTTGGTCTCTAAGACCAACTCCCAGTCTCTAAGACTAATTCCCTGGTTTCTAAGACCAACTCCCTGGCCTCTAAGACCAATCCTCCCAGTCTCTAAGACTAATTATCCCCAGCCTCTAAGGCTGATCCTCCCTCAGCCTCTAAGACTGAACCTCCCCCAGTCTCTAAGACAGATCCTCCCTCAGTCTCTAAGACTGAACCTCCCTCAGTCTCTAAGACTGAACCTCCCTCAGTCTCTAAGACTGAATTATGAACATAAATTTTGAAATGTGTATTTGTGCCTTTTTGTTTGTAAAAATGTTTGTTCCCTGGATCTGGACGCTTTGTGTATGCAATGTAAAAGTGTTTGAAAATGTTTTCGTGAGAGCCCTGATGATCGTAGTCTAGACTCGAGAAAGAATCCTAGTTCGCTACGACCGAAGCTCTGATACCAAGCTGTCACACCCTTACTTTTGCGGAAGCGTGATTATGGTGTGACTTTCTTAATATCATTGCATTCAATCATAACATCAACTATATGATAAAACCATAAGTTTACCATCCATTTAATAAGTTCAAAACATATCAACATTGTTTTAAAACGTAGACTTCAAAATCAAGTTTTACAAGTCGTACAAATTGCTTATGAGTTCATAAAAGACTCGTCAAAAGATATTGAATAACACCAAGGTTTGGAAGACGTGTGTCGTCCAGGAATAAGACACACTAACCAAACTCGAAGACCATGGATGACATCTTTATTCTTAACGCAGCATAAAACCTTCCAACGCCCGCCAGATCCACTTTACAAAACCCCTGAAATACATGTAGTTTGAAAAACATCAACAAAAGTTGAGCGAGTTCATGTGTTCGTTTGTGTGTATGTATAAACCTTTGAAAATGTTGTAAGTATGTATGTAAGTCCCTGGTATGTAGCAATAAGGAAAAAGAGATCACCATTGGGTTGCAAAGCCAATGGTATGTGTGAAGTGATGCAGGAAGACTCAAACCTAGCAGATTTTGGCGTCAGGCACATAGTCACCTCATGGTCCACTCAGCGGACTCAGGAGTGGGGCTCGCTACACCCGAATAGATCTATCACTCATGTCCCCCCGTCCTAAAACGAGGATTAATGGTCTTAAGTTCCACCTACCCACTCACATGATCTAAGTAGTATACCCTCCTTAAGCCAACCATACCATGTATAAAAGTGTCTGTAATTATTGAAACATGTATTTCACCCCCGAAGTATAAAACTGAAAATAGTTAAGAGAAAAGGGGGACATGAACTCACAGTATTGCGTCTTCGGTACTTGTAACCCAAATCTCCACGGCAAACACGACTACCTACAATGGTCTAACGTCTATTAGACGAACGGGTCGTGCCTTGTCTTAGTATGAATGTTTTTGAGTTACGTTTCTGATATTATTCCAAGTTATAATAATTATATTTAGTTTTTGGAATAATTGTTTATACAATATTTCTGTATTGATACTTCTCAAGTATTGCCGTTCGTATTGCCTTCCCAAGGATGGGATATTTTACACACGTATGTTCGTATTGGAATTATATTGTTAAGTCCCTTTTAGAGAATATATATTTAACCATCTTCATGTATAAAACCAACCTCCGATACTTTGTATTTTCGTTACAAAAATTATGGCGAGTTTTATGTTTGAAAAACATAGTCTAAAATATACTAGTAAACACTTGTCTAGAAAATATTTACTAAGTGTTAGGATTTTCAGAAAATTTCGCCATAGTCTCCTTTGTAAATAGAGGTGTCCATGCTAAGTAGCATATCATTTTCTTTAACATATAACACGTTAGATTGTTCTCAACTAACCAACCCGACATTTAGACATGCAAAATACTACTTATATCATTTCAGTTTTAATATACAAAACCGGGCTGTTTTCGGGCATTTTAATAAAATAGTTATCTTATTCCAAAAATTCCCAAATTTTTACAGAATGTCTTACACGATCCAAATTATTGTGTAAAAATATCGGGGTCCAGTTCATTACCAATATTTTATAAAAATTTATTTACAGGACTGCAATCAGATTTATCACTTTCTGATTGCAGCTACGAAATAATTCATCTAAAATTTATCGTAAGTCCGATTGACGAAATTCCAGTGGGAGAATTACTACGACATCAGAGGTCATCTACAGTACAGTTTTCATGAGCTGATTCAACATAGATTTCAAGTTATGCCTAAAAACATATCACCCATTTACTGCAGTAAAAACTCAGCCTTAGCTGCTGTTACAAAACGGGTCTTTAAAAATAGTAAATGACCTCAAAAAAATATGATTCCAGTGCCATTTGCTTCGTTTTTTGAAAATACATAATTTAGACTTCAGAAAATCAGTTTTTCGATTTATAATGGTCCGGTTACAGCCAGTTGAAGTTGGCTGGAAAATTTACTCAGCAAGCTGTTTCTAGCTTAAATACCACCAGATTGCACTCATACGATTACCATTCATTCTAATAACGATTTATATCATATCGTAAGTCATTTACAGCAGATTGTCGTTTATATAACCCAGATTTATCATGTATTACCATTTCTTATCTCATGACTTTTATGCAAAGCTTTAAGTTCCTATTTTATGTTTTAAACCTTTTAGTGTTCTTGTTCTTTAGTGTTTTGAACATGCTTAACATACTACAACTTTAACCATAAATACAAGATGTACAAGAGTGTAACAAGGACTTACTACTAGCACAATGGCTAGGGATGATCTCTAGAAGAAAGATGAAGAAAAGGATGGTGAAAAAGCAAGAAACAAAGTCCTTTGAAGCTCCACAAGTTGTAATCTCCTTGAATCACCTTGTAAGCTTGAATGTGACTTGAGAAATGGATGAAGATGGTTGTGAAGTGGTGGTGATGGGGGCGGTGGAAGTGAACCGAGAGAGAGGGAGAAGAGAGTGAGGAGTGAGGGTGAATCATGAGAAGTAAGGTGTGTGATCTTGGCTATGCTTTTTAAAGATTGTTCACATATTTTGGCAACTCCCACAAGCAACTAATCTAATAAAATAATGGAATAATATCTTGCACAAGATTTAGGCATGGTGGGGATGGTCCTTGTGACCGAGTTCGGTTAGGGGGGGGGGGGGTTGGTTTCAAATTTTGAAACTAATTGGCAAGGGTTAGTTAGATTGCCAAGTATACACTTACATATATTAGTTACTTGATATTCGGTGGGTGTTATGGTAAACGGGGACCACGACTAGTCAAAAATAATAAAACAAAGTATTTGACAAAAATTTGGTGTCCCGGGTAATGTCCGGTTAGATACCGTCCCGTTAAAGTGTTTAATTAGTCCGAAAAATGTCTTTTATGTATATTTTTGTAACACAATTTATTCCCGGCACTTAGGAAAGCATACAGGACATCCTGCCATATTTTTGTACTTTACTAGCATATTAAATGCTGAATTTTTAATAATAAATGCAGAATTCTGCATTTATAGTGTGTTTTAGGCACTTCCCGGCACTATAACTATCACCTAGTGACGCAGTTTTGTGGTCCTCACTTCCCTACACTCCGTACTAGTGTAGTACCTTGTCCCTGGCTCATACTGGCCATAATAATATTGTCTGTCTATGTGCTGGCATTGTCAGCATGTTTCTGAATTATCCGTTCAGTGTGCTAACTGTGCTTTGTGCATCAAGTATGTCACTAATGTTTGTATGTAATAAATGGAGTGACAGTATGAAATGTGATGCATATGTATGTATGATACAAAAATCATAAAGCAGTTCAATCAGCAGTTGTAACTAAGCACAGTCATTTAGCATAAATCAATATTAATTAAACGTACGGATGCATGCAAATTTGACAGTTGTTACAAACACAACTTAAGTCTTTGATTTGTTTGAAAATCGGACGTGATGTTTGTAACGCTTATTTAGGATGCAATTATAGTTGAGTGTGAGAACTACGATGAAAAGCGTTGGATTCATCAGTTTTCAAAAGGAGGCTAAACAAAATTGAATGGCTTTGATAATTGACTGATGCGTTGGAGTTTGAAGATCATAGTGCAATACGTAGATAATGTCATTACCAAAGAAGAACTGGTAGCAATAGTCAAGGGGAGTCTGTTAGGACCTTATTTGTGAATAATGCTTATTAGTGATTAACAAATTTGATATAAGCACTCAAGGGGGAGTCTATTGGGTTTCCTGTTGTGATTGTCACTATTCACTGTTAGTGCATAGATGTCTGTTAACTTCGTATTTATAGAGTCTTATGTCTAGATAGGACAAACCAGTGCTCAGCAGGTTAGAAAACAGGTATTGAGTGTAAAGAGGTGATTTCACACGAAATAGCTAAAGCTATTTCGCACGAAATGAGAAATACTCATTTCGTACGAAATACCCTTTGCCAGTTTCGTACGAAATAGCCACTCTATAAATAGCTGATGCATGGTTGTCATTTGTAACTTTCCGATTTCAGAGCCGAGGTGCTGTCAGTTTGTCAAACGATCTGTAAAAGTTTTGAAATCATTAATAAGAAGATAATTAGGGAGAATCAAGCTGTATAAAGTTAGAATCACTGATTCCGACTTTGATTCTGACTCAAAACTTTTCTGAACGACTCATTCGGGTCACACGACGATCCAACAAGTGGTATCAGAGCCAGGTTATATTTTCAGAAAATACAAAAACAGTAAAAAAATTTCAAAATCCAAAAACAATAGAAAACTGGAAAAAGAGCTTGTGTAAAAAGGGAAAATGATAGTACATCAGCTTGACAGTTGCGGTATGCTAAAGATATGTAAAGTGTAAATGGGTTAAGCAGTCTCGTTGATGATGTGCCGATAGGTTTTTACACATTTAGTAGGTTTGTTCGGGATATAAACCTAAATCATAACTTGCTTATTTCGTGGGGAACACTACTTGGATATATAGGTAACCCCTGAAATCTCGTTTGAAAGACCCCTCTTTCTGAAATACTAGGTCTTTATACTCAGTGATATCTGGGGTATTATCCCGGGACTTCTGATTTTGCGGAAGCAATGGCCTAGTCCCCGTATAATACTTTTCGCTTGCTTGAAATATAGCACCGCCCTTAGCATAAAAATGATGAAACATTGAAAAATGCTAATCATGTGCTGTTGAAAAAAAGATCCTCTAAAGGGACCCACTTAAAGTCGAGGCCATCATCTCTCTAATTTTGAGGAAGCAATAGCCTGAGCTCTCATGGCCCTCGCATTTAACCCCTTACAGATATCATCTGTGGTTTACTCACCTGTAAGACTGAAACTTGGGATCTGGATACGGGAGTATATTCAAGAGGTGGGACACATGAATGAGTTTAAGTTCATAATACACCTAATTCGTATCCTGGACAGATTGAAATTTGTGTGAGAATTTAAATGGATCAGTATATCGACAATCTAAGCGAATTGTTTAATTCTGAATATGAAATCGAAGCTTAACGACACTTGTGATTTGTCGACAGCTGATATGATTCCCTAACACGCTCACCAAAAATATATTTGTAAATAGTTTAAATCTACTGCATTTTATTTCTGTTTAGCATTATAGTATAGAAACTTTATTCAAAATCCAAAAAGATTTTACATTTCTGCTTTATTTTCCGACAAACCAAAGTGGAAAGCTGATCTCCAGATTCGCAGTTTGAAGAAGATGCAGGAAGTTTCTGAGCTGGACAGAAGAGTTGGGAGCTTAATATGCTTAACTTGTAAATGAAAAGTCAAAACAAGTTCATTAAGTTGAAACTTGTAATTTTCAAAAAGTTTTGAACTATGTTGAACAAAAGTCAGTTTTGTTTTGTCTCGAGTCAACCAAGGTCATTTAGTTGGACTTGGTAGACAAATTGAGTACTCAGGGTCATTAGTTTGGACCTGAATACTTAAGTGGATTACTAAAAACTGATAAAAACAACAAGTGGTATCAGAGCTCAGGAGGAAGAGTTCATACCAATTCAGCTTGTTTTCATTAAAATCACTGACTTCTACTCATTCTTTTCAAAATTAATCAGAATTTACCGGTTAAAATGGATTGAATTTCACATATATCACGTAAAACACTGTTTTAACTAATCCTTGAAAGAATTGGACCGAAATTCGAACAAAAACCGGATCAATTTAACAAAATGGTGGCCGATATGATGATGTCATCATCATTTCGCACAAAAAAGTCAGCATCTATTTCGCACGAAATCAACTTTTAGGAGCTTTATTTCGCACGAAATCAACATCTGGAACGTCATTTCGCACGGAATCAAAATTCTGGACCTCATTTCGTACGGAATACACATTCATTTCATTCGAAAGTCGCTATTTCGCACCAAAACTGCTATTTCGCTTGAAGAGGGTGATTTTGTTTGGCTATTCCGCATGAAATAGTCATTTCGTGTGAAAGCTTATTTCGCATGAAGAGTATTTCGCTTGATATTCATTTCATTTGAAACTCATTCCGTGTGAACTATTTCGTTTGAAATTGTTTTCAAAAATCCAAAAATTTTCTAAGTGTTTGTTGATTGTTTCAGGTACTTGAAGATGGATGATTTTCTGAATCCGTTCAGTGACGCTTTTGCTTTCACGGGAAGCACAGGAGATGATACATCAAATAACACAAATGAAAATGTTCCAAATCCGAGTGCGAAGAAAACCCTTTCTAATGCTTTGAGTGTAGAAAGTGCCTATGGCACATACAACAAACCGCCTAAGCTGATGGCAATTAAAGAATACAACAGATGGGCTAAACGGTTTGAAGAATGGCTAAAAGCTTTTGCATACCTCAGTTGGAAAAGCATGAAGAATGGTTTTGATATGGGAAGATCGGATTATGAAAATATAGTGGATAATGAAGTAGAAAGATTCGTTGCTGAACAAAAATGCATTGCTTTACTTCATCAGTCTGTGAGGGATGACATAATATTGTTGATTGAATACACAAATTCGAAAGATCTATGGGAGAAACTGAAAGTAAAATGTGTGGGTAGTGCCGAAATTGTTAAAAACAAAAAGAAGTTGTTAAGAAAAGAATTCGATTTGTTTGGATGTTTGAAAAACGAATCAGTGTCAAAGATGATTGAAAGATTCGGGCATTTGAAGCTGGAACTTGCAAGACACGGAATCGTGTACACTCAAGAAGAATTGGTTGATAAACTGTTTGACTCGCTGCCTGATGAGAAAGACTGGCAGTACTTTGCTTTGATGCTGAAGAACACAGTAAAGTCGGAGGATCTGACGGTTGATCTGTTAATCGAAAGATTGGAGAGTCATAAACTTGAGATCAAGAAATCAAACAAAGTCAATCATTCCTCATACCAGCAGAATGTTGAGCTGTATTATCGAGGAAGTATGATCCCGAAGACTGTGTCCCCTAAGACAGCTGTCTTAGCAGAAAGTTCTAACATGTCAAATCAAGAAAGTTCAAGCAGTGGTTTTCATGGAGGTTCATCGTCAACTACTCCAAGTCAATCAGTTCCAAAGAATCAGTTCCAATGTAACATTGCTGTGGATCTCAAGAATGCTCAAAATTTCAGTGAAGAATCCGCAAAGCAGCAAATGGTGTTTTTAGCATCATTCCTAGAATCATACGAGAGCCTTGTAGCAGGCAAGATTGGAAACACTAACCTCACCAAGGAGGACTATGATCAGATCGACCCAGAAGAGATGGAGTTGATCGATATCAGATGGTGTATGGCTAGTGCGGTCAGAAGGGCACAAAGGTTCATGGAGATTACCGGCAGACATTCTATTGGCGGACCTTCCACAAAGCTCGGTTTTGATAAATCAAAAGTCACGTGTTTTAAATGTAAACAAAAAGGACATTTTAAACGTGAATGTCGAAACGCATCTGTTGATGATACGGCAAATCCATTCATAGAGGATTATTAAAAAATAACAATTTACCATCAAAACAAATCTGAACCTCCCAGAATGAAGCAGCTTGAAGATAACCCCAAAGAAAAATCTAGAGAACTTGCTGTTATTCATGATGATGAGGGTTTCGATTGGAGCGAATTGCTACCAGAAGAAGATGCAGTGGGCTATGCGTTTATGACAAAGATTGTTCCTTTCAAAGATTCCAGAACAGAAGAAGTGAAATATATCAACAGAAAGATGCAAGCTCAGTACATGAGAAGTAAAATTTATCATACATGGAAAGAAGCAAAAATGGCAAATAGATGGGATGTTGATAGAGAATGTTACCTAGATCCCAACGGAAACATAGCCGTTGATCCAGATTCTGTCAATATTGAAACTCTCACCGAGCAAATTGCTGAAGAAGAAGAAGCAAGACAGAGAATGTGGTGGGGAGGAGGAGAATCTAAATAAAAAGAAAAGGAGAAAGAGTCACAGCCAAAGAAAGTTGATGACGGGATTATTGACACGTCACAAGAATTAACTGCAACAAATTTGAAGAAGATGGCTGACAAAGTGCTTGCAGCGAAAGAGTTAGAGGTAGTTTCTGGTTCTGGAACTGAGTCTAAAAGCAAGGTCAGTCTGAATGATGCAACCAATGATTCAGGTAAGAAAGCAAAGATTGAGAGTGACTGCAAAAATTGCATGAAAGACTGCATGGTTTGTAGTACACTTGCTTATCTCAGCGGTAAAAAGACCGAAGAACTGACAGGAAGAGTCAGAGATGTTGAAGATCAGATCTTAAACCATGACAAAATGTTAAAAGCTTCAAATGATAGATTAAAAGAATTAACTGAGAAAATTAAAAATGATAAAATTGACGTAGAAAGAATTAGGAAAGAAAATGAAAAATTAATTCATGAAAACCGTCAACTCTCAGAAAATCACGAGAAGCTGAAACGAACGGTAAAGGATTCTGATGAAAGAAATGGTAAAACAAACAAAGAAAATCTTCAACTAACCGGAGTTCTTAGGGTAAAAGAAGAGCAAATTAATCAACAATTGGATGAGATTGCTAAGTTGAAGCTTCAGTTTCAAGAAGCTAAAATTGAAAACGAACGCATCCAGTTGAAACTAAACAGTTACAACTCTGCAAGTTTTGTTCTTCAACATATCGTTCCTAAACCAATTGGGAAGAACAAAGCAGGCGAAGATATATACTCGGATGGAACTGGGGTTGGGTATCATCAGGTTCCACCGCCAGTGTTAAATAATTTTTCTAAGAAAAAGTCCGGGTTGGTTAATGATAATGAAACACATGAGGTTAAACTTCCAGATTCAATTGATGTCACATTCACTTCATCTTCTGATGAAGATAGTGTCCAATCTGAAGTTGTGAAAAGCATGGTTGAAAATGTTTTAAAGTCTGAAACTGACACTACTGAGGATGATGAATGCTTTTTGGACAAATATATTCCGAAATCAAAATCCAAAAACAACTTAAATGAAGAACCTAATCTTGTGATGTACAAGATGGCGGGATCTGATAAGTTGTATTCGGATCGTGATTTTCCTTTGGAGAATGTGAATGTTGGTAAATTGAGAAATGTGTTCAAATTGATTGAGATTGATGTGTCTGAAATTGAAAGTTTGAAACATTCTGAAAGACAATTGAATTTTGAAAAAGATAAAGCTTACTACAAAAAACCTGTTGTACCGCCGCGTTTTTCTAACAACAATCAAAACAAATGGTCGGGTGGTTATAAGGGTGGAAAGAATTATCAAAGAAGGAATTTTCAAAACAAGAAGTTTGTTGAGAAAAAGGTGTTTGTGAAAAGCTCGAGTTCTCATTCCGAGCAAGAATCTGAGATTTTTTCAAAATCAAATGAAGAGTTTTTTGAAGAAAAGGCCTCACAGCCTCAGACTGAAGGCACAAGTCGGGTAACTGACACCCGTACATGCTTTAAGTGCAACAAAGTTGGACACATTGCACGAAAGTGCACCAACTTAAAGCCTAAGTCTGAAGTTGTTGAGAGTCAGAAAAGGAGAGTTGATGCAAAAGGCAAAGCTCCAATGATTGTTGAGAAGAAAGTTTTGAAAAATGAAAACACCAAGATCAAAACTGAACCTGTAAAGAATGTGGTAACTAAAACTGACAAATTTTACAAACGGGTTGCTTCGCCTCTGTTGGTGCACAAATGTCTATTAACTTCATCTTTATCGAGTCTTATGTCTAGATAGGATAAACTAGCACACAACAAGTTAGAAATTAGGGTTTATATGTGAAAGGTTAATTTCAAACGAAATTAATAAGTGTAATTTCGCTTGAAATGGCACTGACAATTTCACACGAAATTAAACTTTGTAATTTCGCTTGAAATGGCCATTGCCACTTTCAAACGAAATTAGCTCATCTATAAATAGGTGTGTTGCTAGTTCATTTGTAACTTTTCCGATTCAGAGCCGAGGTGCTGCCAGTTTGTCAAACGATCTGTAAAAGCTTTGAAATCAATAATAAGAAGATAATTAAGGAGAATCAAGCTGTTACACGTCTATTTCTCTGATTCCGCCTTTGAAATAGATCGTAAACTCTTCTGATTGACTCGTTAGGGTCACACATCGATCCAACAAGTGGTATCAGAGCTCAGGAAGAAGAGTTTATACAAATTCAGCTTGTTTTCATCACTTCTACACCTTCTTTTCAAAATTAAACGAGATTTAACGGACAAAATGGCTTAATTTTCTCACATTACACGCGAAACACTGTTTTAAAGAATCCTTGAAAGAATTGGACCAAAATTCGATCAAAATCTGGATCAATTTGACAAAATGGCTGCCGAAATGATGATGTCATCATAATTTCGCTCGAAATAGCACTTGTGATTTCGCACGGAATTAACTTTTGTGGTTAATTTCGCTTGAGATTGTTGGTTGGTTTCACACGAAATTACTAATTCCATTTGAAACTGCTGCTGAGTTCACACGAAATCACTAATTCCGTTTGAAAGTGCCTTTGATCTCACACGAAATCAGATTTCGTTTGAGCATTTCACACGAAATCACTAATTTCGTTTGAAATTGTCTCTAATTCCGCACGAAATTAGATTTCACTTGGTGATTTCGTTTGAAAACACTATCTCGTGTGAAACCCTAATTTCGTTTGAGATGGTATTCTGTGTGAAAAGTGATTTCGCTTGAATGGCTTATTTCGTTTGAAAAATTGATTCCGTTTGAAGTGATTTCGTTTGAAATTGCTTTTGTCAAAATCCAAAAATTTTCTAAGTGTTTGTTGATTGTTTCAGATACGTGAAGATGGATGAGTTCATGAATCCATTCAGTGACATGTTTGCTTTCACGGGAAACACCAGAGATGATACATCGAACAAAACAAATGATAACGTTTCAAATCCGAGTGCGAAGAAAACTCTATCTGATGCTTTGAGTGTGGAGAGTGCTTATGGGACGTACAACAAACCTCCCAAACTGATGGCGATTGAAGAATACAATAGATGGGCTAAAATGTTTGAAGAATGGCTAAAAGCGTTTGCGTATCCAAGCTGGAAAAGCTTGAAGAATGGTTTCAATATCGGAAGATCAAATTATGAGAATTTAGAAGGAAATGATCTTGTAGAAAGTTTTGTTGCTGAACAAAAGTGCATTGCATTGCTTCATCAGTCTGTGAGAGACGACATAATATCATTGATTGAGTACACAAATGCAAAATATCTATGGGATAAACTTAGAGTGAAATGTGTGGGTAGTGCTGATATGGTCAAAAACAAAAAGAAGTTGTTAAGAAAAGAGTTTGTGTGACACCTGTGTCACTGCGACCAGCAAACAAATACCAAATCAATGAAATATTGTATTTCATACTTTGGACTTGTATAAATATGTGTATCTTTTGCACATATCAACTCTTGTTCGATTTCAAGCTCTAAATCGCTTTCTGGAAGGTTATACGCGCACTAATGCGTAAATATAACCAGTTTAATGCAACAAACACTTCGGAATAGTGACATAGGCTTAACATACCTTAAATAACCTCTACATAACTTAGAAATAAGTTTTGGAAGGTTTGGTATGCCGAAATCAAGTTAAATCGCTTACAGGGACTAAATTTGACAAACTGTGAAAGTATGCCAATTTGAACTGTAACAGACATTCCGGAACATGACCATAAGTTAAACATACCATAAATATCCTTCACATAGCTTAGAAATAGGCTTTGAGGGGTTCGGTGTGCTAAAATAAACTTTTGGGTCATTCAGGGACTAAAAGTGTCAAAAAGTGCATAAGTTTGCATTTTCGCGCATAACTTACGTTCTGAATACCTCCGGACATCCAAAAATTTATGTAAGCACTAAAATATTTTATTTTAGTGTTTGGCATGAGAAAAATCCATTCGTCACGCATTTTGGATCGTTTTTCGCGCTTATGCGCATTCCGTCGTAATTAAGCGAACATCGTGATTGTACGGCCAAACGAACCGACATCCTAGATATTTTTGAGCATGTTTTGAGTTCCCTATACTTTAACTTCATTTTAGAGCCTTGAAATGAGGTTAACGGGGTTCAAACGCATCGAAAATAGCTTAAACGGGCTGCAGGGACCATTTATGCCATTTTTGAAACTTTGCTGAAACTGGTAGGCAGTGGCGTAGCGCGAGCACCTCATGCCTAGGCAGTGGCGCTACGCGACTGCCTAACCTGAACAGAAAAACCAGATTCGATGTATCACAGCTGTTTAATTCACAACCACAAACCCACACTTGACCTTTCAGCTCATTAAGGGTCATTTTTAGTAACCACAACATTCCAACAAGTGTACGCACGAGATTCGAGCACGGTTTCCATGAAACGATCTTAACGGTTACCCGAAAACTATAAATACCCATCCACCCCCATTGCAAAACCCACTAGAATCTGATTTGAGGAGCTCTAAGTTGAAACCTTTGTTTCATACCTGAGCTACTTGAATCAAGATTAGCATTCGGGGACCCTTCGTAAGTATTCCTTCGTTCTTTTATTGCTTTTCGAGTCCGAAAGTCAAACTTTGTTTGACTTTCTGCATTGACCAGCTTATGGTCAATGCGAAGTTCGTTTGAACTTCGCAACGTGATTGTAATCACGATGGTTATAGTCCCTTGGGACTATGCCTACTGATTACCACGTTGTCTAGGGTCGTAAGGATAAGCGATCTAATAAATCGCTTATACCTTCGAACCTGACCCATTTGGTCGATCATTAGGATCCGACCAAATACATTAGGTGACCATAGTATATAGGGAATAACCTTCCGAGGTTATACCTTATGGTCGCTTCGTTAAGTAGTTGTATGATAGGTAGTTTATATGCCTTAGGTAAATTACCAGAATACCCTTTTCATGTATAATTGGTAATTAAGCATATGTAACCTAAACTCTGGTCACATAACTGATTATGTAACATGTTTAGGCATATAACACTTGTCATAGGACTAGTTAGACGTTCCGATCGCGTTTCACGCGAACGACGCGTTAAAGTAGCATAAGCTACCTAAACGGGTCGTAATGGGTCGTAAACACTTATGTTAGGTTTCATTTAGTATGTAGGCTTTGTTAAACCATATTACACGAGTCTCCATACTCGTTTGGTTTACGAACCCTCATTCTATCCGATCCTCCGATTTAGATCTGGTTTATTAACATAGTTACCTATATTAGGTGCCGTTTGATATCCGTGATCTCTAGCATTGTTTGGTTGTCACTCAAGGACTACTGAGCATTCTCAAGTGAGTACATAGACCCCTCTTTTACTGTTTTCCAAACGTTTTGGGGTGGAATACATGTGCCTACTTGTTACTTTCATGCTTTCCATGTTTTCACATCATATACCTGCTATGTTCGTTAGTACATTATAGTACAGGATTTCATTACATTTCATGCTATGTATGCCCATTGTGTGCGTACTTAGTACATCGTTTTACTTTACATGCTATGTATGCCCATTGTGTGCGTACTTAGTACATCGTTTTACATTACATGCTATGTATGCCCATTGGGTGCGTACTTAGTACATCGTTCTACATTACATTTCATGCTATGTATGCCCATTGTGTGCGTACTTAGTACATCGTCCTACATTACATTTCATGCTATGTATGTCCATTGTGTGCGTACTTAGTACATTGTTATTCATTACACTTTATGCTATGTATGTTCTTTGTTGCATACTTAGTACATTTGTTATTCATCACATGCTTACATTTTGGATACACATTACATGATTTACATTAGACATGAACATTTTACTTTGGTAGTTTGGTTTGATTAAGTGATTAAGTAACGAGGCGTGTGTAATGTGATACAAGTATGGTGGATACGCCGCTGGTACTTCCTATATATAAGTGCTTGTATGGTATTACATATCGTAGCGTTATTTGAATCATTTCAATTTGAGACATATAACATTTTATACAAATAACATACTTTTCACAAGACATTGATTTACAAATAACTGATCTTATACAAACTCATTTTACATGGTTATTCAATTAACCATACATTATTCTCTTATTTATACATATCATCTGATCTTATCGTTTTTCAAATGATTTACAAGACAAAGCAAATTACAAGGTTCATGACTAAACATCTTTCCCAAACATAAGTCATGAATTCTGTTTTCACAAAACCTATGTATCTCACAGGCATTTTTATGCTGACGTACCTATTTTCACATGTGTTTTCAGGAGATGATGCATAGGACTTATCAAGACATACTTAGGCGGACCTGTGCCTTAGTGACTTAAAACGAGACAAGAACTAGTTACGTTATGTTATATACTCTTTGCTTCTTGTCTAAAACAATGTAACTCTCTTGTTTGATTAATAAAACGAAACTTTAATTGCCTTGGATTTGAAACAATTAATTCTGTTACAACACTCCCCAACGTTTCCGCCACGTTTGGTTGTTCCACGTGGTCGGGGTGTGACAGAAAAGATGGTATCAGAGCCAATGGTTATAGGGAATTAGGTTATTAGTAATGCTTTGACCTAGTCTATAACCTTCTTAGGACCCTAACGCGAGTTTACTTGCGTTTAGTCATAAAACAATACCGTCACCTATCCTTAGGCGACGACCACAACAAGAACATAAATTTCAAAACCGCTTTGAAAACTAATCATCTGTTCTAGGATGATTGATTACTAGGTTTTGAACCCTCTATTGTAAGGTTTTGAACCCCTTTGAGTTTTCAAAATCTCGTCAAGGTTTTGGGTTTTAAATAATGTGGACACGTGCAAACTGGAAGGGTGAATGCCTGTATTCTGGGTTTTCTGTCTAGGCAAGCACTTCGTATATATCTCATCAGACGCGAGACCAGTTGTGCTTACCTGGGAATTCTTGGGATGAGTGTTCACTTATAGGCGAGCATGTCTTCGCGATGCATTATTTTTGACCTATTTACTTTGATTAATCACCGGGGTCGTTTGTTGCTTTGTAGTAACAAACAAGTGACCACTATCCTTGCTTTCATCAGATTTGTTCATCTCATTCTTTTCGTCTAATCCTCTCACTCGTTTCATTTCATGTTTCCCCTTTTAGAATGCCTCCACGACGCGAAAATCCGGTATCTATTGAGGATCTGGCAGCTGTCATTACACAGCAAATAATTGCTGCAATCCCGAACATCGTTGCCCAATGTCACCAAGTTCTCTACAACAATAATGCCCTCTGCAACTTCAAGACGTTCAACTCAGCTAAGCCATCAAAGTTTTCTGGGTCTCAAGGAGCGACTGCACTTCTGCAATGGTTCGAGAGTCTAGAGAGCACCTTCAGGCATGTTCAATGTCCAAACGAGCGAAAGGTAGATTTCGCATCTAGTGTCTTTGAGAAACGAGCTTTGACGTGTTGGAATGGTGTGGTGAGAGATAGGGGTGCCGAAGTGGCACTGGCTCAAACGTGGGAAGAACTTAGAGCACTGATGATGAAGGAATTCTGTCCTCGTCACGAGATCAGGGCCTTGGAAAGGGAATTCGACGATCTTAAGCAAGACAGCGGTGAACATCGAGCCTACACTGATCGATATGAGGAGCTGAGCCTGTTGTGTCCTACCATGGTTACGCCTCTGGATAAGGCGATCGAAAAATACATTGATGGTCTCCCTGACTCAGTTCAGGACATTGTTATTGGTAGTAATCCCACTACGGTTAGGCAGGCCATTGAGCTAGCTGCAACCTTGACTGAATCTCAGATCAGGAAACGAAATCTTTTCCGAAAGGGTGACAAGAAACCGGTCGAGGAATCGAAACCAATCGAGGAATCAAAGACCATGGATGAACAGACTGGATCCCCTAAGAAGTCAAAGAAGCGAAAGGCTTCTCAGAACTTCGCCATGGTTACTCACAATGATCAAGCCGTCCACAATCAACCTGCTCAACCCCCTACTAGGAAGCCATACAATGGAACTTCACCCTTGTGCAACCAATGTAACCTTCATCATCATGCTAATGTGAAGTGCCGCGAATGCCAAATTTGTGGACGTAAAGGTCATACAGCAAAGGTTTGCGTAGCAGCAGTTGCACCAAATCAAGCTGACAACAATCCTGCTCAAGCTCGCTTTCCACCAGGTTCTTGCTACAATTGTGGCGAGATGGGTCATTTCCGAAGAAATTGCCCAAAGCTTGCTAATGCTAATCCAGCACAGGGATGAGCATATGACCGACTAGAAGACAACACCCTTTAGAAATAATTACGTCTTATGTATTATTTTCTTTTGTTGTCAAGGTCCATGAAACAGTTGTTATCATTGTTTATAAATAAATATTTTATTTACATTGCAATGTATTTATGAGGTTGTGTGCATAAACAACATATCCCTTACAATACCGACAATTAACGAATCGTATTCCTTGAAAAGCAAACTACCCCCCCAAGATTTTTCTATTTTATGATCTCTTGCGCTTTCCACGAAATTCCTAAGTACCCGTTTCTTCTAAGGAAATCGAAGTACAAGGCGCAATTTACAACACTGGACGAATACCCAAAGTACCACTATAAATCTTTAATAGGGTACCTAAGGGTATTTCCGTAAATCCTAAAATTGTTGTGTCTCATAATTCAGATATTATGTTCTTTGAAAACAAAATCGAATTTCTGGGAGATCTTCCTATCTTTTCAGATAGATCCCAGAGGACATTGAAGTCCATCGACTGGTTTCCATATCCATTTTCAAACGATAACAAGTTAATAACAAATTAAACAACTATGTGATTATGTGCTTATGTGTTCCCTTTTATGTTTTTGGTGTAATCCAAGTTTTTGTTATCCAAATCCTCGTAGAATCTTCCATATCACTCGTATGAGGGATTCATAGTAGGATATCCAAAGGTACTATATTAAATCCTCAATGGGCTTTTACGTAATAGTAAAGACCCTTGGATTATATTGTACTATTCCATAATTAGACCCTTGAGTGGTCTAGTTAAACAGATTGATCCAAAAATCTGGTTAGGAATATCAGGTGATGATATAGCTGAAAGGACTCCTTGGTGGCCTAATTAAAATGATCATTTGTCGATCTAATTAAAAGGACCCTATGGTAGTCTAGTCACACTCATCACAGGTTTGATTTTCCTCCCCTTCACATTACAAGACAAATTGTGCGGACTGTGCAAGGAATTGCGTAATTATGGATGCATACATAATTATGAAATTCAGTGCACAGAAACCACAACAAGTTTGGTCGTGTGTCTAGAAATGACTCATTCCGTGCATTTTCGTTTCTGAAGAAGTTGTGGAAAATGACTCGTTCCGTTCATTTTCGTTTCTGAAGAGGTTGTGGAAAATGACTCGTTCCGTTCATTTTCGTTTCTGAAGACGTTGTGGAAAATGACTCGTTCCGTTCATTTTCGTTTCTGAAGAGGTTGTGGAAAATGACTCGTTCCGTTCATTTTCGTTTCTGAAGAGGTTGTGGAAAATGACTCATTCCGTTCATTTTCGTTTCTGAAGAAGTTGTGGAAAATGACTCGTTCCGTTCATTTTCGTTTCTGAAGAGGTTGTGGAAAATGACTCGTTCCGTTCATTTTCGTTTATGAAGACGTTGTGGAAAATGACTCGTTCCGTTCATTTTCGTTTCTGAAGAGGTTGTGGAAAATGACTCGTTCCGTTCATTTTCGTTTCTGAAGAGGTTGTGGAAAATGACTCGTTCCGTTCATTTTCGTTTCTGAAGAGGTTGTGGAAAATGACTCGTTCCGTTCATTTTCGTTTCTGAAGAAGTTGTGGAAAATGACTCGTTCCGTTCATTTTCGTTTCTGAAGAGGTTGTGGAAAATGACTCGTTCCGTTCATTTTCGTTTCTGAAGAGGTTGTGGAAAATGACTCGTTCCGTTCATTTTCGTTTCTGAAGAGGTTGTGGAAAATGACTCGTTCCGTTCTTTCTCGTTTCTGAAGAATGCCTGTTGAAAATAACTCCGTTCATTTTTCATTTCTGAAAAATGTCCGTTAAAGAGAAATAACAGGATTATGCCTTGCTTATCTTTGATTGTTACTTAACACAAAGTCACAGACAGACTCCTACCAATTAATTTCGGGACGAAATTTCCTAAAGTAGGGGAGACTGTGACACCTGTGTCACTGCGACTAGCAAACAAATACCAAATCAATGAAATATTGTATTTCATACTTTGGACTTGTATAAATATGTGTATCTTTTGCACATATCAACTCTTGTTCGATTTCAAGCTCTAAATCGCTTTCTGGAAGGTTATACGCGCACTAATGCGTAAATATAACCAGTTTAATGCAACAAACACTCCGGAATAGTGACATAGGCTTAACATACCTTAAATAACCTCTACATAAGTTAGAAATAAGTTTTGGAAAGTTTGGTATGCCGAAATCAAGTTAAATCGCTTACAGGGACTAAATTTGACAAACTGGGAAAGTATGCCAATTTGAACTGTAACAGACATTCCGGAACATGACCATAAGTTAAACATACCATAAATATCCTTCACATAGCTTAGAAATAGGCTTTGAGGGGTTCGGTGTGCTAAAATAAACTTTTGGGTCATTCAGGGACTAAAAGTGTCAAAAAGTGCATAAGTTTGCATTTTCGCGCATAACTTACGTTCTGAATACCTCCGGACATCCAAAAATTTATGTAAGCACTAAAATATTTTATTTTAGTGTTTGGCATGAGAAAAATCCATTCGTCACGCATTTTGGATCGTTTTTCGCGCTTATGCGCATTCCGTCGTAATTAAGCGAACATCGCGATCGTACGGCCAAACGAACCGACATCCTAGATATTTTTGAGCATGTTTTGAGTTCCCTATACTTTAACTTCATTTTAGAGCCTTGAAATGAGGTTAACGGGATTCAAACGCATCGAAAATAGCTTAAACGGGTTGCAGGGACCATTTATGCCATTTTTGAAACTTTGCTGAAACTGGTAGGCAGTGGCGTAGCGCGAGCACCTCATTCCTAGGCAGTGGCGCTACGCGACTGCCTAACCTGAACAGAAAAACCAGATTCGATGTATCACAGCTGTTTAATTCACAACCACAAACCCACACTTGACCTTTCATCTCATTAAGGGTCATTTTTAGTCACCACAACATTCCAACAAGTGTACGCACGAGATTCGAGCACGGTTTCCATGAAACGATCTTAACGGTTACCCGAAAACTATAAATACCCATCCACCCCCATTGCAAAACCCATTAGAATCTGATTTGAGGAGCTCTAAGTTGAAACCTTTGTTTCATACCTGAGCTACTTGAATCAAGATTAGCATTCGGGGACCCTTCGTAAGTATTCCTTCGTTCTTTTATTGCTTTTCGAGTCCGAAAGTCAAACTTTGTTTGACTTTCTGCATTGACCAGCTTATGGTCAATGCGAAGTTCGTTTGAACTTCGCAACGTGATTGTAATCACGATGGTTATAGTCCCTTGGGACTATGCCTACTGATTACCACGTTGTCTAGGGTCGTAAGGATAAGCGATCTAATAAATTGCTTATACCTTCGAACCCGACCCATTTGGTCGATCATTAGGATCCGACCAAATACATTAGGTGACCATAGTATATAGGGAATAACCTTCCGAGGTTATACCTTATGGTCGCTTCGTTAAGTAGTTGTATGATAGGTAGTTTATATGCCTTAGGTAAATTACCAGAATACCCTTTTCATGTATAATTGGTAATTAAGCATATGTAACCTAAACTCTGGTCACATAACTGATTATGTAACATGTTTAGGCATATAACACTTGTCATAGGACTAGTTAGACGTTCCGATCGCGTTTCACGCGAACGACACGTTAATGTAGCATAAGCTACCTAAACGGGTCGTAATGGGTCGTAAACACTTATGTTAGGTTTCATTTAGTATGTAGGCTTTGTTAAACCATATTACACGAGTCTCCATACTCGTTTGGTTTACGAACCCTCAGTCTATCCGATCCTCCGATTTAGATCCGGTTTATTAACATAGTTACCTATATTAGGTGCCGTTTGATATCCGTGATCTCTAGCATTGTTTGGTTGTCACTCAAGGACTACTGAGCATTCTCAAGTGAGTACATAGACCCCTCTTTTACTGTTTTCCAAACGTTTTGGGGTGGAACACATGTGCCTACTTGTTATTTTCATGCTTTCCATGTTTTCACATCATATACCTGCTATGTTCGTTAGTACATTATAGTACAGGATTTCATTACATTTCATGCTATGTATGCCCATTGTGTGCGTACTTAGTACATCGTTTTACTTTACATGCTATGTATGCCCATTGTGTGCGTACTTAGTACATCGTTTTACATTACATGCTATGTATGCCCATTGGGTGCGTACTTAGTACATCGTTCTACATTACATTTCATGCTATGTATGCCCATTGTGTGCGTACTTAGTACATCGTCCTACATTACATTTCATGCTATGTATGTCCATTGTGTGCGTACTTAGTACATTGTTATTCATTACACTTTATGCTATGTATGTTCTTTGTTGCATACTTAGTACATTTGTTATTCATCACATGCTTACATTTTGGATACACATTACATGATTTACATTAGACATGAACATTTTACTTTGGTAGTTTGGTTTGATTAAGTGATTAAGTAACGAGGCGTGTGTAATGTGATACAAGTATGGTGGATACGCCGCTGGTACTTCCTATATATAAGTGCTTGTATGGTATTACATATCGTAGCGTTATTTGAATCATTTCAATTTGAGACATATAACATTTTATACAAATAACATACTTTTCACAAGACATTGATTTATAAATAACTGATCTTATACAAAATCATTTTACATGGTTATTCAATTAACCATACATTATTCTCTTATTTATACATATCATCTGATCTTATCGTTTTTTAAATGATTTACAAGACAAAGCAAATTACAAGGTTCATGACTAAACATCTTTCCCAAACATAAGTCATGAATTCTGTTTTCACAAAACCTATGTATCTCACAGGCATTTTTATGCTGACGTACCTATTTTCACATGTGTTTTCAGGAGATGATGCATAAGACTTATCAAGACATACTTAGGCGGACCTGTGCCTTAGTGACTTAAAACGAGACAAGAACTAGTTACTTTATGTTATATACTCTTTGCTTCTTGTCTAAAACAATGTAACTCTCTTGTTTGATTAATAAAACAAAACTTTAATTGCCTTGGATTTGAAACAATTAATTCTGTTACAACACTCCCCGACGTTTCCGCCACGTTTGGTTGTTTCACGTGGTCGGGGTGTGACAGTTTGATTTGTTTGGATGTTTGAAAAACGAATCTGTTCCAAAGATGATTGAAAGATTCGGGCATTTGAAGCTGGAACTTGCAAGATACGAAATCGTGTACACTCAAGAAGAACTGGTTGACAAACTGTTTGACTCGCTGCCGGATGATAAAGACTAGCAATACTTTGCTTTGATGTTGAAGAATACAATCAAGTCAAGGATCTGACGGTTGATTTGTTAATTGAAAGACTGGAGAGTCATGAGCTGGAGATCAAGAAATCAAACAAAGTAAATCATTCCTCATACCAGCAGAATGTGGAGCTGTATTAACGAGGAAGTGTGATCCCGAAGAATGTGTCTCCTAAGACAGCTTTCTCAGCAGAAAATTCTACCACATCAAATCAAGAGAGCACAAGCAGTGGTTTTCATAGTGGTTCATCGTCAACAACTTCAAACCAATCTGCTTCAAAGAATTTGTTTCAATGTAACATTGCTGTGGATCTAAAGAATGCTCAAAATTTCAGTGAAGAATCCGCAAAGCAGCAAATGGTGTTCTTAGCGTCTGTGCTAGAGTCTTATGAGAGCCTTGTTGCAGGAAAGATTGGAAACACTAACCTCACCAAGGAGGATTATGATCAGATCGACCCCGAGGAGATGGAGTTGATTGATATCAGGTGGTGTATGGCTAGTGCAGTCAGACGAGCACAAAGATTCATGGAAATTACCGGTAGACATTCGATTGGTGGACCTTCCACAAAACTTGGTTTTGATAAATCAAAGGTCACGTGCTTCAGATGTAAACAAAAGGGACATTTTAAACGTGAATGTCGTAACGCACCTGCTGATGACACTGCAAATCCATTTCGTGAAGATTACTACAAAAGAGCAATCTATCATCAAAACAAATCTGAACCTCCTAGAATGAAGCAGATAGAAGAAAATCCCAAAGAAAAATCCAGAGCACTTGCTGTTATCCATGACGATGAGGGATATGATTGGAGTGAAGTGTTACCAGAAGAAAACGCAGTGGGCTATGCGTTTGTGACAAAGATTGTTCCTTTCAAAGACTCCAGAACAGAAGAAGTGAAATACATCAACAGAAAGATGAAAGCTCAGAACAGGATTAATAGAATCTATCGTACATATAAAGAAGCTAAACAGGCGAAGAGATGGGATGCTGATAGAGAATGTTATCTTGATCCCAACGGAAACATTGCTGTTGATCCAAATACTGTTGATGTTAAAACTATCACCAAACAAATTGCTGAAAAAGAAGAAGCTAGACAGAGAGAGTGGTGGGGAGGAGGAGAAGCTGAGGAAAAAGATAAAGAGAAGGAGCTGCAGACAAAAAGAAAGCTGATGACGGGATTATTGATACGTCACAAGAGTTTACTGCAGAAAATTTGAAGAAGATGGCTGACAAAGTGTTTGCTGCAAAAGAGCTAGAGGTAGTTTCTGGTTCTGGAAATGAGTCTAAAAGCAAGGTCAGTCAGAATGATGCAATCAATGAGTCAGGTAAGAAAGCTAAAATTGAGAGCGACTGCAAAAATTGCATGAAAGAGTGCAAGGTTTGTAGTACACTTGCTTACCTTAACGGTAAAAAGACCGAAGAACTGACAGGAAGAGTTAGAGATGTTGAAAATCAGATCTTGAACCGTGACAAAATGTTAAAAGCTTCAAATGAACGATTAAAGGAATTAACTGAGAAAATCGAAAATGATAAAAGTGATGTAGAAAGAATTAGGAAAGAAAACGAAAAACTAATTCATGAAAATCGTCAACTCTCAGAAAATTTTGAGAAGCTAAAACGAATGGTAAAAGATTCTGATGAGAGAAATGGTAAGACCTACAAAGAAAATGTTCAATTGTCAGGTGTTCTTAGAGTGAAAGAAGAGTTAATCAACCAGCAACTGGATGAAATTGCTAAGTTGAAGCTTCAGTTTCAAGAAGCTAAAATTGAAAATGAACGCATCCAGTTGAAATTGAACAGTTACAACTCCGCAAGTTTTGTTCTTCAACATATAGTTCCTAAACCAATTGGAAAGAACAAAGCAGACGAAGATGTATACTTTGATGGAACCGGGGTTGGATTTCATCAGGTTCCACCACCGATTTTAAACAATTTTTCAAAGAAAAAATCAGGGTTGGTTAATGATGGAGAAGAAAAAGAAGTTAAGCTTCAAGACACGATTGATGTCACATTTACCACATCATCTGATGAAGATAGTGTCCAGTCTGAAATTGTTAAAAGTATGGCTGAAAATGTTTTGAAAGCTGAAAGTGACACTACTAAGGATGATGAATGCTTTTTGGATAAATACATTCCAAAATCAAAATCCAAAAACAACTTAAGTGAAGAACCTAATCTTGTGATGTACAAGATGGCGGGATCTGATAAGTTGTATTCGGATCGTGATTTTCCTTTGGAGAATGTGAATGTTGGAAAATTGATAAATGTGTTCAAATTGATTGAGATTGATGTGTCTAAGATCGAAGGTTTGAAATGTTCCAAACGGCAATTCAACTTTGAAAAAGATAAAGCTTACTACAAAAAACCTGTTGTACCATCGCGTTTTTTCTAACAACTATCAAAACAAATGGTCGGGTGGCTATAAGGGTGGTAAGAATAATCAAAGGAAGAATTTTCAAAACAAGAATTTTGTTGAGAAAAAGGTGTTTGTAAAAAGCTCGAGTTCTCATTCCGAGCAGGAATCTGAGATTTTTTCAAAAACAAATGAAGAGTTTTTTGAAGAAAAGGTCTCACAGCCTCAGACCGAAGGCACAAGTCGGGTAGTTGATACTCGTACATGCTTTAAGTGCAACAAAGTTAGATATATTGCACGAAAGTGCACCAACTTAAGGCCTAAGTCTGAAGTTGTTGAGAGTCAGAAAAAGAAAGCTGATGCAAAAGGCAAAGCTCCAATGGTTGTTGAGAAGAAAGTTTTGAAAAATGAAAACACCAAAATCAAAACTGAACCCGTAAAGAATGTGGTAACTAAAAATGACAAATTTTACAAACGGGTTGCTTCGCCTCAACAAGCATGGAAGCCACAATCAGTTGACAAGAAGTCAAGTTCTCCAAAACCAAAGGTTTCTGAGACTGCAAAATCATCATCTTCAACTAAGAAGATGTATGTACCTTTGGATTACTATGAGAAACTTGAACCACAAGAGGCTACTACTTCTGAAAAGAAGAATGTACCAAAGAAAGACCAATCATCTGGTCAACCTTCTCAAAATGATTTCTTTTTATATAAAAAGGTTGAGATTGGGTCTGAGGAGAGCTTAAAGATGAATGACAAGAATTTTCCGCCACTTTACATTGCAAAAAACTCATTTAAATGTCAAGTTACCCGAGTTAAAAGAGTCTTGGGTGGCATCAACTTCTAACTAAATGTTTGTGATATGTGCAGGAGCTTCCAAGATCCGTTTCACGTTGGATTATGGATAGTGGAGCTTCTCGGCACATGACGGGGAAGAAGACCCTATTGTACGATGTTAGAGGGTTTAATGGAGGTTATGTGGGATTTGCAGGGAATCAAGGTGGTCGAATAGTTGGTGAAGGAACTTTATCGAATGGTATTGTAACGTTTGAAAGAGTAAACTACATCACCGAGCTTGAAAACAATCTTCTGAGCATCTCTCAGATTTGTGATCGTATGTATACAACGCACTTTACAGACAAAGAATGTTTGATCTTGAAACCAGGATTTGTTGTTCCCGAAGAGTGGGTTATCATGAGAGCACCCAGAGTCAATGATCTGTACGTGTTGGACATGAGTGTAGCAACTACTACCACGGGTCAGGCTCACTATTTTATGTCAAGAGCAACGGAAAAAGAATCACAATTGTGGCATCGAAAGATGGGCCATATTCATTGAGAAAAATGAATCACCTGGTGCATAACGACTTAGTTATTGGTGTTCATGTGAAAGGTTTTCATCTTGAGGGGGAGTGCATTAGCTGTGTCAAAGGCAAACAAAAGAAGAAATCTCACCCTGGAAAGAAGGTTAACTCAGTCTCAAGACCGTTAGAGAGACTTCATATGGATCTTTTTGGCCCAGTAAACGTCAAAAGCATAACTGGAGATCTCCACTGTCTAGTAGTAACAGATGATTACTCGAGATTTTCATAGGTATCATTTCTGAAATCAAAAGATGAGACGTTTGAAAGTTTGATGACGTTGTTCAGGAAAATTGAAAACTTGTACCAAACTCGAATCAGGAGTGACAATGGTACTGAGTTCAAGAACAACAAGATGGAAGAGTATTGTGATGAGAGAGGTATACTGCAAGAATTTAGTGCTCCTTACACTCCACAACAAAATGGAGTAGCTGAAAGAAAGAATAGGACACTAATTGAAACAGATAGGACGATGCTTGCTGATTCGAAATTACCTGTCAACTTTTGGGCAGAAGCAGTATCAGCCGCTTGCTATACACTCAACCGGGTTCTTACATTGAAGAAATTCAACAAGACGTGTTTCGAGTTAATCAACAACCGCAAATTGAACCTGAAGTATTTAGAACCGTTTGGGTCTCCCTGCACAGTTCTAGAGCCTTTTGGAAAGTTTGGTGCAAAGAGCATTGAAGGAATTTTCGTGGGTTACTCAAGTCCATTGAAACGAGTCTTTGTTCCAAGCTTGAAGCGGATTATTGAAGCGTATAATGTTGAGTGTCAAGGTTATACTATGCCACCGCAGAATCCAAGCGACTCATGGCGTTTTAATTACGATACTCTGTGGGATTCGTTTGACATGGAAGAAGAAGAACCAGATTTCTTTGACGAGTTAGATATTCTGAGAGAGTATGAAGAATCACAAGAAAGATTCCCAGCTGCGTATTCTAGACGTCAATTTCAAGCTTCCAATGACGATGAAGCCGGTCCTAGTAATGCTGGAGAACATGATGATATTCAGCAAACTCTTGACAATCAGACGACAGTCAATGATAATCAAGAATCTGATGATAGGCCTGTATTTGATCATGGTGATTCAGATTCTGAGGGGGAGCAGATCCAGATATCAAGTCAAACAATTCCAGTCAGTGAACAAGGTGCAAATCAGAATGTTACAAATTTGGAAGGCGAGGTAGATGTTCCAGGCGAGGTGATGCCGAGAACTCTTTCATACCATCCAGAAGAGCTGATCATTGGAGAATTACAATCAGGCGTTCGCACTAGACGTCAAATTGACCAAGGCCTTACATGTTTTTATTCTGCAGTTGTTTCGTTACAAACTGAGTTTTCACTTAGTTGTTTTATTTCGCAGATTGAACCGCGAACATACAAGGAAGCACTAACTGAAGATTCTTGGGTCAACGCAATGCAAGAGGAGCTAAGTCAGTTTGAGAAGTTAGGAGTGTGGAAATTGGTAGACTTGCCTGATGGTCACTGGAAGATAAACACCAAGTGGGTGTTCAAGTGCAAGAGAGACGATAGAGGGGTTATTATTCGTAACAAACCTCGACTCATAGTCTAGGGTTTCAGTCAGCAGGAGGGTATAGATTTCACTGAAGTATATGCTCCAGTTGCTAGACTTGAAGTGATCAGAATTTTCCTAGCATTTGCATCTTGGAAAAATTTTAAAGTTTATCAGCTAGATGTTAAATCGGCGTTTCTCTATGGGAAGGTAAAAGAGGAGGTATATGTCGGACAGCCACCGGGCTTCACCGATCCAATCCACAAAGACAAGGTTTATTTACTGGATAAAGCGCTGTATGGTTTACACCAGGCCCCGAGAGCTTGGTACGAGACATTGTCTCAACACCTGCTAGCCAACAGCTTCATCCGTGGAAAAGTGGATGCCACTCCCTTCACCAAAGAAGTCGACGGACATCTTCTGATAGTTCAGATATACGTGGACGACTTCATATTTGGGTCAACAAATGAAAATCTGTGCAAAGATTTTGAAAGAGTTATGAAGCAGAAATTTGAAATGTCATCGATGGGTGAGATGAAATTTTTCTTGGGACTTCAGGTTGATCAACTGCCTAAGGGAATTTTCATACATCAAACGAAGTATGTTCATGATATCTTAGAGAAATTTGGGATGTCAGGTTCTACTCCAGCTTCCACCCCGTTAACGACGAACCATGGGATAAATCCTGATCTCACCGGAGAGAAGGTAGATGAAACGTTGTATCGTTCCATGATCGGATCGCTGATGTATTTGACAACTTCAAGACTCGATATCATGTATCCAACCTGCCTCGCAGCAAGATTTCAATCTAACCTGAGAGCTTCGCATATGGTGATTGTGAAACGGATATTACGCTACCTGAAAGGAACTCCATCATTGGGGTTATGGTATCCAAGAGAAGGCGATTTCACGCTCGAAGGGTATTCTGATTCCGATTTTGGATGCTGAAAAGTTAACGCTAAATCAACAACAGCGGGGTGCCAGTTTTTCAGATCACGATTGGTCACCTGGCAATGCAAGAAGCAGACCTCTGTAGCTTTGTCCACATGTGAAGCTGAGTATGTATCTGCTAGCAGCTGCTGCTCTCAGATCTTGTGGATCCAACAACAGATGAGAGACTACGGTTTGCAATTTCTTAACACCCCTATCTTTGTTGATAATGAGGCAGCGATAAACATTACTAAAAATCCAGTTCATCACGCTAAAACGAAACACATTGAAATTCGTCATCACTTCATCCGAGACTGTTTCGAGAAGAAGTTGATACGAATTGAGAAAATCCACACTGACGAACAAAAAGCTGATTTACATACCAAAGCGTTTGATAAAACTCGTATTCAATATTTGTTAAAATTGAACGGTATGAAGCTTTTATCGGTGTTGGAGGAGATTCTTGGCGTTGATGAAGGAGACATTGTAGATGATGTTGAGAAGCAATCTGCAATGGTTTGTCAATTTTTTACTTGTTTTGGTATTTAGGGGGAGTATAGGGTAATATTTTTAGAAAATACAAAAACAGTAAAAAATTTCAAAAATAAAAAAACATGAGATATTTTCAAAATAGAAAACATGAGATAATACAAAAACAATAGAAAATCAGAAAAGAGCTTGTGTAAAAAGGGAAAATGATAGTACATTGGCTTGACAGTTACAGTATGCTAAATATATGTAAAGTTTAAAAGTCTTAAACAGTCTCGTTGATGATATGCCAATAGGTTTTTACACATTTAGTAGGTTTGTTCAGGATATAAACCTAAAATCTTTACTTACTTATTTCGTGGGGAACACTACTTGGATATATAGGTAACCCCTGAAATCTTATTTGAAAGATCCCTCTTTCTGAGATACTAGGTCTTTATACTCAGTGATATCTGGGGTATTATCCCGGGACTTCTGATTTTGCGGAAGCAATGGCCTAGTCCCCGTATAATACTTTACGCTTGCTTGAAATATAGCACCGCCCTCAGCATAAAAATGTTGAAACATTGAAAAATGCTAATCATTGCTGTTGTAAAAAAGATCCTCTAAAGGGGACCCACTTAAAGTCGAAGCCGTCATCTCTCTGATTTTGCGGAAGCAATAGCCTGAGCTCTCACGGCCCTCGCATTTAACCCCTTACAGATATCATCTGTGGTATACTCACCCGTAAGACTGAATATTGGGATCTGGATACGGGAGTATATTCAAGAGGTGGGACACATGAATGAGTTTAAGTTCTTAATACACCTAATCCGTATCCTGGACAGATTGAAAATTGTGTGAGAATTTAAGTGGATCAGTATATCGACAATCTAAGTGAATTGTTTAATTGTGAGTATGAAATTAAAGCTTAATGGTACTTGTGACTTGTCGAATAGTTGATATGATTCTCTAACACGCTCACCAAAAATATGTTTGTAAATAGTTTACATTTACTGCATTTTAATTTCTTTTTAACATTTCTAGTTTAGAAACTTTATTCAAAATCCAAAAAGATTTTATATTTCTGCTTTATTTTCCGACAAACCAAAGTGGAAAGTTGATCTTCAGATTCACAGTTTGAAGCAGATGCTAGAAGTTTCTGAGCTGGATGATGAGTTTGGAGTTTATTATGATAAACTTGTGAAATTGAAAAGTCAAAACAAGTTCATTAATTTGAAACTTGTAATTTTCAGAAAAGTGTTTTGAAAAATTTGTACAAAATGTCAGTGTGCTTTGTCTCAGGTCAACCAAGGTCATTAAGTTGGACTTGGTAGACAAATTAAGTACTCAGGGTCATTAATTTGGACCTGGATACTTAAGTGGATTTCTAAATTCTGACAAAACCAATAAATGAAGTCAAATGGTAAGTTTGGATTGAAATTGTCATAATCATAAATCTTATGTTAAGGTAGAGATTGTGCAGGTAATAAGTTTGAATTTATGAAAGCAGCATAGCAAATCCCAGCTAACTGATAGGGGGAGTCTGAAGACTTAAAAGTCAGATACAGTTCCTGGATCTACATTCAAGGGGGATTTTGAAGGTTGTTAAAGATTCAGTTTCTGTGATTCATGCTAGCTGTTGATAGAAGAAGAGGAGATTTGAAGGAAGCATACATTGTTAGATAAACTGGAAAGAGATCAAGACTGAAGACTCGACGCCGAAGACTTCGTCAACATCCAAGGGGGAGTCTGTTGGTGCACAAATGTCTGTTAACTTCGTCTTTATCGAGTCTTATGTCTAGATAGGATAAACTAGCACACAACAGGTTAGAAATTAGGGTTTATATGTGAAAGGTTAATTTCAAACGAAATTAACAAGTGTAATTTCTCTTGAAATGGCACTGACCATTTCACACGAAATTAAACTGTGTAATTTCGCTTGAAATGGCCATTGCCACTTTCAAACGAAATTAGCTCATCTATAAATAGGTGTGTTGCTAGTTCATTTGTAACTTTTCCGATTTAGAGCCGAGGTGCTGCCAGTTTGTCAAACGATCTGTAAAAGCTTTGAAATCAATAATAAGAAGATAATTAAGGAGAATCAAGCTGTTACACGTCTATTTCTCTGATTCCGCCTTTGAAATAGATCGTAAACTCTTCTGATTGACTCGTTAGGGTCACACATCGATCCAACAGCCTCAACAAGCATGGAAGCCAAAATCAGTTGAAAAGAAATCAAGTTCTCCAAAACCAAAGGTTTCTGAGACGGAAAAACAATCATCCTCTACTACTCCGGTAAAGATGAATGTTCCTTTGGATCACTATGAGAAACTTGAGAAACCAAAGTCTACTGCTTCTGAAAAGAAGTATGTACCAAAGAAAGACCAATCATCTGGTCAACCTCCTAAAAATGATTTTCTTTTATACAAAAAAGTTGAGATTGGGTCTGAGGAGAGCTTAATGATGAATGACAAGAATTTTCCGCCACTATACACTGCAAAAACTCACTTCAACGTCAAGCTACCTGACTCAAAAGAGGCTTGGGTGGCATGAAAATCTAACTAAGTGTTTGTGATATGTGCAGGAGCTTCCAAGATCTGTTTCACGTTGGATTATGGATAGTGGAGCTTCTCGGCACATGACGGGGAAGAAGACCCTACTATACGATGTTCGAGGGTTTAATGGAGGATATGTGGGATTTGCAGGCAATCAAGGTGGTCGAATAGTTGGTGAAGGAACTTTATCAAATGGTATTGTCACGTTTGAAAGAGTAAACTACATCGCCGAGCTTGAAAACAATCTTCTGAGCATCTCTCAGATTTGTGATCGTATGTATACAACGCACTTTACAGATAAGGAATGTTTGATATTGAAACCAGGATTTGTTGTTCCCGAAGAGTGGGTTATCATGAGAGCACCTAGAGTCAATGATCTGTACGTGTTGGACATGTGTGTAGCAACTACTACCACGGGTCAGGCTCACTGCTTTATGTCAAGATCAACAGAAAAAGAATCACAATTGTGGCATCGAAAGATGGGCCACATACACCTGCGAAAAATGAATCACCTGGTACATAACGACTTAGTAATTGGTGTTCATGTGAAAGGTTTCCATCTTGAGGGGGAGTGCATTAGTTGTGTCAAAGGCAAGCAAAAGAAGAAATCACATCCTCAAAAGAAGGTTAACTCAGTCTCGAGACCATTAGAGAGACTTCATATGGATATTTTTGGTCCAGTGAACGTCAAAAGCATAACTGGTGATCTCTACTGTCTAGTAGTAACAGACGACTACTCGAGATTTTCGTGGGTATCATTTCTGAAGTCAAAGGATGAGACATTTGAAAGTTTGATGACGTTGTTCAGAAAAATTGAAAATTTGTACCAAACCCGAATCAGAAGAATCAGGAGTGACAACGGTACTGAGTTTAAGAACAACAAAATGGAAGAGTATTGTGATGAGAGAGGTATATTGCAAGAATTTAGTGCTCCTTACACTCCGCAACAAAATGGAGTAGCTGAAAGAAAGAACAGGACGCTAATTGTAACGGCTAGGACGATGCTTGCTGATTCGAAATTACCAGTCAACTTTTGGGCAGAAGCAGTATCAGCCGCTTGCTATACACTCAACCGGGTTCTTACAGTGAAGAAATTTAACAAGACATGTTTCGAGTTAATCAACAACCGCAAATTGAACCTGAAGTATTTAGAACCGTTTGGGTCTCCCTGTACAGTTCTAGAACCTTATGGCAAATTTGGTGCAAAGAGCATTGAAGGAATTTTCGTGGGTTATGCTAGTCCATTGAAAAGAGTCTTTGTTCCAAGCTTGAAGCGGATAATCGAAGCACATAATGTTGAGTGTCAAAGTTATACCATGCCACCTTAGAATCCCGGCGACTCATGGCGTTTTAATTATGATACTCTGTGGGATTCGTTTGACATAGAAGAAGAACCAGATTTCTTTGATGAGTTGGATATTCTGAGAAAATATGAAGAATCACAAGAAATATTCCCAGCTGAGCCTTCTAGACGTCAATTTCGAGCTTCCAATGATGATGAAGCCGGTCCTAGTAATGCTGGAGAACATGATGATATTCAACAAACTCTTGACAATCAGACGGCAGTCAATGATAATCTAGAATCTGATGATAGACCTATATTCGATCATGGTGATTCAGATTCTGAGGGGGAACAGATCCAGATTTCAATACAAACAATTCCAGTCAGTGAACAAGGTGCAAATCAGAATGTCACAAATTTGGAAGGCGAGGTAGATGTTCCAGGCGAGGTGATGCCAAGAACTCTTTCGTACCATCCAGAAGAGCTGATTATTGGAGAATTACAATCAGGCGTCCGCACAAGATGACAAATTGACCAAGGCCTTACTTGTTTTTATTCTACAGTTGCTCCGTTACAAACAGAGTTTTCACTTAGTTGTTTTATTTCACAGATTGAACCGCGAACATATAAGGAAGCACTAACTAAAGATTATTGGGTCAATGCGATGCAAGAGGAGCTGAGTCAGTTTGAGAAGTTGGGAGTGTGGAAATTAGTAGATTTGCCTAATGGTCACAGGAAGATAAACACCAAGTGGGTGTTCAAGTGCAAGAGAGACGATCGAGGGGTTATTATTCGTAATAAAGCTCGACTCGTAGTCCAGGGCTTTAGTCAGCAGGAGGGTATAGATTTCACCGAAGTGTATGCTCTAGTTGCTAGACTTGAAGCGATCAGAATCTTCCTAGCATTTGCATCTTGGAGAGGATTTAAAGTTTATCAGCTAGATGTTAAATCGGCTTTTCTCTATGGGAAGGTAAAAGAGGAGGTATATGTCGGACAGCCACCGGGCTTCACCGACCCAATCCACAAAGACAAGGTTTATTTACTGGATAAAGCGATGTATGGTTTACACCAGGCCCCGAGAGCCTAGTACGAGACATTGTCTCAACAGCTGCTTGCCAACAGCTTCATCCGTGGAAAAGTGGATGCCACTCTCTTCACCAAAGAAGTCAACGGACATCTTCTGATCGTTCAAATATACGTGGATGATATCATATTTGGGTAAACAAATGAAAATCTGTGCAAAGATTTTGAAAGAGTTATGAAGCAAAATTTTGAAATGTCATCGATGGGTGAGATGAAATTCTTCTTGGGACTTCAGGTTGATCAATTGCCCGAGGGAATTGTTATACATCAGACGAAGTATGTTCATGATATCTTAGAGAAATTTGGGATGTCCTGGACTACTCCAGCTTCCACCCCGTTAGCAATGAACCATGGGATAAACCCTGATCTCACTGGAGAGAAGGTAGATGAAACGATGTATCGTTCCATGATCGGATCGCTAATGTACTTGACAGCTTCAAGACCCGATATCATGTATCCAACCTGCCTCGCAGCGCGGTTTCAGTCAA
This sequence comes from Helianthus tuberosus, assembly GCA_030545235.1. Classification (NCBI taxonomy): domain Eukaryota; kingdom Viridiplantae; phylum Streptophyta; class Magnoliopsida; order Asterales; family Asteraceae; genus Helianthus; species Helianthus tuberosus. The sequence continues at coordinate 33,892 of JARYGA010054985.1, forward strand.
GCCCCAGAGCTTCGCATATGGTAATTGTGAAACGGATATTACGCTACCTGAAAGGAACTCCATCACTGGGGTTGTGGTATCCAAGAGAAGGCGATTTCATGCTCGAAGGGTATTCTAATTCTGATTTCGGATGCTGCAAAGTTAACACTAAGTCAACAACAGTGGGGTGCCAGTTTTTCGGACCACGATTGGTCACCTGGCAATGCAAGAAGCAGACCTCTGTAGCTTTGTCCACATGTGAAGCCGAGTATGTATCTGCTAGCAGTTGCTGCTCTCAGATCTTGTGGATGCAGCAACAGATGAGAGACTACGGTTTGCAATTTCTTAACACCCCTATCTTTGTTAATAATGAGGCAGCGATAAACATCACTAAAAATCCTGTTCATCACGCTAAAACAAAACACATTGAAATTCGTCATCACTTCATCCGAGACTGTTTCGAGAAGAAGTTGATACGAATTGAGAAAATCCACACTGACGAACAAAAAGCTGATTTACATACCAAAGCGTTTGATAAAACTCGATTTCAATATCTTTTAAAACTGAACGGTATGAAGCTTTTATCGGTGTTGGAGGAGATTCTTGGCGTAGATGAAGGTACCACTGTAGATGATGTAGAAAAGCAATCTGCAATGGTTTGTCGATTTTTTACTTGTTTTGGTATTTAGAGGGAGGTAGGTTATATTTTCAGAAAATACAAAAACAGTAAAAAAAATTTCAAAATCCAAAAACAATAGAAAACTGGAAAAAGAGCTTGTGTAAAAAGGGAAAATGATAGTACATCAGCTTGACAGTTGCGGTATGCTAAAGATATGTAAAGTGTAAATGGGTTAAGCAGTCTCGCTGATGATGTGCCGATAGGTTTTTACACATTTAGTAGGTTTGTTCGGGATATAAACCTAAATCATAACTTGCTTATTTCGTGGGGAACACTACTTGGATATATAGGTAACCCCTGAAATCTCGTTTGAAAGACCCCTCTTTCTGAAATACTAGGTCTTTATACTCAGTGATAACTGGGGTATTATCCCGGGACTTCTGATTTTGCGGAAGCAATGGCCTAGTCCCCGTATAATACTTTTCGCTTGCTTGAAATATAGCACCGCCCTCAGCATAAAAATGATGAAACATTGAAAAATGCTAATCATGTGCTGTTGAAAAAAAGATCCTCTAAAGGGGACCCACTTAAAGTCGAAGCCATCATCTCTCTGATTTTGCGGAAGCAATAGCCTGAGCTCTTATGGCCCTTGCATTTAACTCCTTACAGATATCATCTGTGGTATACTCACCTGTAAGACTGAATATTGCGATCTGGATACGGGAGTATATTCAAGAGGTGGGACACATGAATGAGTTTAAGTTCATAATACACCTAATTCGTATCCTGGACAGATTGAAATTTGTGTGAGAATTTAAATGGATCAGTATATCGACAATCTAAGCGAATTGTTTAATTCTGAATATGAAATCGAAGCTTAACGATACTTGTGATTTGTCGACAGCTGATATGATTCCCTAACACGCTCACCAAAAATATGTTTGTAAATAGTTTACATCTACTGCATTTTATTTCTGTTTAGCATTCTAGTATAGAAACTTTATTCAAAATCCAAAAAGATTTTACATTTCTGCTTTATTTTCTGACAAACCAAAGTGGAAAGCTGATCTCCAGATTCGCAGTTTGAAGAAGATGCAGGAAGTTTCTGAGCTGGAGAGAAGATTTGGAAGCTTAATATGCTTAACTTGTAAATGAAAAGTCAAAACAAGTTCAATAAGTTGAAACTTGTAATTTTCAAAATGTTTTGAACTATGTTGAACAAAAGTCAGTTTTGTTTTGTCTCGAGTCAACCAAGGTCATTTAGTTGGACTTGGTAGACAAATTGAGTACTCAGGGTCATTAGTTTGGACCTGAATACTTAAGTGGATTACTAAAAACTGATAAAAACAACAAATGAAGTCAAAATGGAGAATAGATTGTATTGTTATATTACGCTACCATGGCAAAGATAGTGTAAAGTTTGAACCAGAATTCGAGCTCCGGCATATTGAAAGGGGGAGTCTACATTCTGGATCAACATTCAAAGGGGAGTTTGAAGATAGAGATTGAAAGAAGCTTACAGTGTCAACATGCAAGGGGGAGTCTGTTGGTGCATAGATGTCTGTTAACTTTGTCTTTATAGAGTCTTAGGTCTAGATAGGACAAACCAGTGCTCAACAAGTTAGAAAATAGGTATTGAGTGTAAAGAGGTGATTTCGCATGAAATAGCTAAAGCTATTTCTCACGAAATGAGAAATACTCATTTCGTACAAAATACCCTTTGCCTGTTTCGTACGAAATAGCCACTCTATAAATAGCTGATGCATGGTTGTCATTTGTAACTTTCCAATTTCAGAGCCGAGGTGCTGTCAGTTTGTCAAACGATCTGTAAAAGCTTTGAAATCATTAATAAGAAGATAATTAGGGAGAATCAAGCTGTATAAAGTTAGAATCACTGATTCCGCCTTTGATTCTGACTCAAAACTCTTCTGAACGACTCATTCGGGTCACACGACGATCCAACATTCACATTTGTTTAACTGTTGTTATGCATGCGCAACCTAGGAGGTTACACACAAATGTTTAACGAAAACATGGTTTCACAAGAAAATCCATAGAGGTGGTTGTGTTGACTTTCATGACTTATTATATATAGGATAACTTACCTCATTTATAGGTATATGTTCCTATGGTGTAAGTCACCAACCGTATGGGAGCTCACCTAGGGTTGGCATGAGCTTTAATGGTGTATGTGTAGATGTATGTATGAATATGTAATCTGTGATGATTAGATCTCAATAGAATTCATCTTAAACATCTATATTCAATCTTGATTATTGTTTGTACTTAATGTTTGACTCACACACACCATCTCTACACGATTCAAGATCAAGAGTAATGTGGTTAGTGTTAAACGATCCTAAATTTAATTACAAGTGCTAATCAGGATTTTACAGACTTTAAAACAACTGAGTGAATGGATGCGAAACAATTTTTGGAAGGATTAGTTTTTTATTGTCATAAGTGATGAAGCGTTGGTGGTAGTAAAAAACTGTTTTTGAGAACTTTGGTAGAAAAGCAATTGTTTGATCTCAGTATTTTTTTTTGTGTTTTTACAAGTTCAAATTGTTAAAAATACAGGGATGTATGATACGTGGTCTAAAGTCCTTAGTTTCTCATGTGTAAATTTGTGTTTTAATGTGAATTTAAGTTTTCCGAATGCTCTACTTTGTTACGGTTTGTCTTTTGCAGGTCCAGATGTGTCTAAGGGTGCATTTCGAGAGCTGAATGATGCTTTAGATAAGAGCTAGGAGGAATCAGGTGGAAGAAACAATAAAAACAAAAAATTTTGGGTGTAAATGCATCGCTGATAACGAAGACATCGCATTGATTGGCCGTCTGCAGTCGATTCTGATGTCGACTGTGCATTTCTAGTCGTCGATGCACCGAGCCTAGTCAACTTGCGCTAAAGTGGTCAAACTCATTTTAATTTCAGGATTTTTAAGTAGTTAATGCTTAATTGGATCTTTTTGAGTTACATAACATCATTCCATCAATCCACATTCATCACCTATCATTGTCTTGGTATCCAATCATACACTAATACCGAATTAATAAAATTCCATGGCGTTTTCTCTTGGATTATCCTCCAGATTTCAAGCTTAAAAAGCCGTGAGTGGCTAATCCCTTAGGGTTTCTCCCTGGTGTAGATCTTATAATTTTTTAGGGCTCTTAAACATTATGTTTCATTGTTAATCATTGTGTATTGCTTTTAGATGTTTGAATATTCATGTTAATTGTATTGATCTTGTTCTAAATTCAAGAGTTGTTGAAATATACTCGCACCATTGACTTTGTGAAATGAATTCGGTTAAGTGTGCTTTGACATGAGATTAGGGTTTACATGTTCTTGAGTAACGAAGTACACTCTTGTCCGTCTTTTGATGTTGATGACAGTTTGAAACGCTCATCGATTAACAACAAATTGCGATTTGATTACAATTTAATTGTGTAGAGAATCCAAGGTCTTATGATTTCGAACCGGGTGTGAACCTTGTGTGACAACTGGCCCAAACCGGTAATTTTCGTACACATTAATTATTGCTTAATGACTGCAATTATGAGTTTAATTGTCAGCAATGTCTGAACACATGATTAAACAAGTGAATTTATGCATGTTGTATACTACAAAATATTGCTTTATGCATAAACGAGAGCGTTGCGTCAGAATAATAGTAAACTCACCGGTAAGACACACTGTGTCGACTGAACTGCAGAAAGCAGTCAGACATTAGAATTGAGGCCTAGGTGTAGGTCCGACGACAAAAATACATTAAAACCCTAGAGTATATGTAAGGGTTTAATTTATAGACATTGCGAAAGCAAAAATAAGCACTAAAAAGCACCCGAAACACACTTTAAGTGCATAATTTGGTATAATTCAGCTTTTAAGCATATGAATATTATGCAGAAATTTCGTTTTATCATCCAGAATATTTCCCTAAGTGTTGGGAATCAAAAGTGTTACAAAAGGATACATTAAAGTCACTAAAAAGTGTAATTTAGCACTTTAACGGATTGATATCCAACCAAACAACCGGACTTTACCCGGGACATAAAAAAAAAAATATTGTCAATGACATAGTTTTTTTTTTTTTTTTCTTTTTCTGAGCCAGTTAGGGTCCCCGAATACCCTAACACCCGCTATACATTACAACACACATAATAACTAATTTTTTTCCCCTAACTAACTAACTAAATATAAATTAACCACTAGTTGAAATGGAACCATGTGCTCACCCCCCCACCAACGATCGTTTCCCCAATGGGGACATACTCTTACAAACGTTGATTATTTAATTGAGATTGTCAAATATCATGGGGACACTTTGTTTAGTGGATAAAAGACTTGGATGGTTTATAAGAAGATCTAGAGAGTAACCAATTCATTTCCATAACACTCAAACAAAATTGTGTTCTCTCCCTCTCTCTTGCTACCTTCGGCCGAGACCTAACACACACCCACCACCACTTCAAATTTTCAATCTTGCAATTCTACATAATTACCAAGGTGAAAGGGTTCATACAAGGAGGCTCGGTGCTTACGGAATCGCAAGGACCTCTCCACAACGCTATTAACCACCCATTTTTCGTCTAGTTTCTTCCCTAGCCTCGAGCTAGTAGTAAGTGTTCTAAAACATCCTATTAATCTTGTCTAAAGTGGTTAATAAGAGATTTGTTGGATAAAAAAAAAATTATGAACACTAGAGACCAAAACTAAAAGTCTACTAAAAATAATAAAAATGGTGGTTAATGGATGAATGTTAGTGTAAAACTTTTGAAACTAGTTTTGTTATGTTTATTTATTGTTGTGGATTGCTAGTGTTGGAAGGGATCGTCATCAAACCACGCTAGATCATGTTTTTGGAACATGAACTAGCCTTATGTTAAGTCGTAAAATTATTAGATGACGAACTCTTTCAAACATAAACATGAACTTGAGTAAAAACGATTTTTCTTATAAAATGGAGTTCTAAACTAGTAGATCTAAAGATCTACAAGTGGTTTTTCGGAAGAACCAAGCAAAAATATTAGTGTTGTTAAAGCCCGGATCTTATCCAAACTAAAAGCATTTTAGTACATGAACAAGTGTGTAGACACTTGTGTCACAAGAAAAATTTAACAAAGAAATATTTTTGCGAATCTCGACTAGAAGTTGTGAAACTTCATATTCTTTAAAAATAAAGTTTTTAAGAAACTAAAATTATTTTTAAAGATAACAAGACTTACTAAATGTGCTAGTAAGTTACTACACATTTTTTTTTAAATAATCAAGTTCATGAAATGGAGGAAATGGTGAGTATTGTTGATAATTGTTGTTGATGATTGTTGACGATTTAAAAGAAAATAAACACATGTTTTGAAAACATGGGAAACCTCCATTTTTAGGGGAAACTCTGTCAAATTTTTTATAAATTTTGACACTTAGAAAAATATAAGTTTTTGAGAAACTTATTCCCTAAAAATGTGTTTAAAAGTATTACTAAGGTTTCCCTAATTTTTGGTGATAAGAAATGAGGATTTCTTCAAGAATAAAATGGATATTAAGTATATATTTTTGAAAGAAAAATATATATTATTTGATCACCAACTTTTGTGCTAAGTGTATATAGTATGTGTTATACGTGCTAGTGTATTAAGACTTAAAAATACACTAAATACTCATGAGGAGTATAAACATAAAAATACACATACAACATACAAGATACATAATTCGGGTGCAAAGTGCAAAACACAAAAGACTTATATTTATTTTAGAGAAAATAATATAAGTAAGATATGTAGTTAAAAATATAAGAATATTTTTAACACAGGAAAATATACACAAAAGAGAGTGACTGTACTTGTGCGACGCAAGTCTAGTGACTAACGTTAAGAAAACGCGTATAGGTTACGACGTTAATTAAGCAAATCCGGTGGAGTTTACGACGCTAGGAACGCAAAGTTGTGAGTTCATGCTCCCCCTTTTCTTTTAACTGTTTTCAGTTTTTATAACTTCGGGGGTGAAATACATGTACAAATGTACAATATTTATAATTGGTATGATATAAATACAAGAAGCATACTTGGTGAGAACGAGAACCAAGTGTGACGAAATATAAGAATACAAGAAGTACACTTGGTGAGAACGAGAACCAAGTGTGACGAAATAATAGAATATGAGAAACGCACTTGGTGAGAACGAGAACCAAGTAGGATGCGTTATGAGAAATGATAACAAGAAACGCGCTTGGTGAGGACGAGAACCAAGTAGGATGCGTTATGAGAAATAGTGTCACGAATTGGGTACAAAAGCACCATTAATCAACAATATACCTAGACCGCAGAACAAAATGTTAGATCTAACGGGTGCCTGGCAGCCACACTCTCGGTCGGGGCGAGAATCGAGTAGTGCTTTTGTGTCTCAGAATATACCAATGAAATGCCTTAGGTTTGGTGACTTCCTATGTCGTGCCACATGTTAATGGCTTTGCAACCCATTAACAATCTGATATTTACAGAAATACTGTATTTACATAAAATTCATACCATACTAAAATTGATATATAACTTGAAGTACGTGGGGTACTCAAGAAGATTGAATTATACTTGAAGTACGTGGGGTACTCAAGAAAATGAGAATTATACTTGAGTACGTGGGGTACTCAAGAAGAAATTGAATTATACATGTGTACGTGGTGTACACATGAAACTGAATTTATATATGAAAACTTGATTTACTCACAAACTATGTTTTCATACAAAGTATACAAACATGAAATACAAAACTGCATGAATTCACACCAACTTTATGTTGACGTTTTTCCAAAAACTCACATGTATTTCAGGTAACTAGGATGGATGTGCGCGCGGTCTTGCTTATGCTCATGGATGTCGCTTGTGTTTAACTTTAAATAAAGTTGTAAACTTTTAAGACAATGTTTTAAGCCGTCTAGCGATGTAAACGCTAAACTTATGTTTTCAAATCATGGTATTTGATGTTATTTTATGAGCATGTAGCATGTTTACTCTTCGTATGCAATGAGAACCTTTCATGATCACACCTCGTGCTTCCGCCGTAGAAAGGGGTGTGACAGATTGGTATCAGAGCTGCGATTGTAGTGAACCAGGATTCCTTCTCGAGTCTAGTCTACAATCTCTAGGATCCATTCACGAAAACAATTTTCAAAGAGTTTTCATTGCATAAAACGTCCCGTGACATCCACTACCTGAAACTGTCTACATGAGTCTAGAAAAGACACTACGAGACTTAGAGTGCACTTGAGTAGCACTTGTCGTTGACTAGAAATTACTTGCAATTATGTGTGATAATTAGCATGTACTAGAATTAGAATGTCACGAGTATACGTGACTTTACCTAAAAGCGATGGCCCATCTGAAGGAAGAGATACGAGGATGAAACGAACTGTGCGGACTGTGCAAGGAGTTACGTAATTATGGATGCATACATAATTATGGAATTCAGTGCACAGAAACCACAGCAAGTCTTGTCACGTATAGATTCCCTCAGTGCAAGCCTACTAAGTACTCTGCTAGAGTAATAATTGTTTGATGTCACTTGTGTGGTATATATACCTGTGAATATATATGATACTACTGTCTAGTGTGACGATATCAAACAAATGCCTAACCCTGCTGTGTTATGTTCTGTCAGAACATGGCACCCAGGAAAGCTGTGAATGCTCGCAATGACGATCAACCTCCTCCCCTACTGCTGAGGAGCTGAACGCCCTACTGGAAGAAAGGATCTCCGCTGCTATCGCCCAGTACGAGGCGAACCTAACTCAAGACAGTGGAGGACCAAGCAACGCTAGGCGTAATGGGAATGGAGATTCGTCTGGAGGCAATGCAGCCCAAGGTAACCTTAAAACACTGTGCTAAGCATGAGGAAATTTATGAACGGTCCTTGTTTCATCATTTCTTCGATTGCTCACATGTGAATTGGTTGAATCAATTCCAGGCTGCACTTTCAAGCAGTTCCTCGACTGCAAGCCGATGAACTATGATGGCACAGGAGGTGCAGTAGCATTTGTGCGCTGGACGGAGAAGACTGAAGCTACTTTCCGCATGAGCAAGTGTACCGCGGATCAACAAGTCACTTTTGCTACTGGGTTATTCGTCGATGAAGCTCTGACTTGGTGGAACCTGCAAGCCCAAACTTTGGGTGATGACGCCGCTTATGGCCTAACTTAGGAGGAACTGAAGGAAAGGATGAGAGAGAAGTACTGCTCTCGTGCGGAACTCCAAAGGCTGGAAACAGAGTTCTGGCACTTGACTATGGAAGGTGCTGACATCAATGGTTACACTCGAAGGTTCCACGACCTGTCGAGAGTGCTTCCCTACATGGTGAATCCTGAATTTAAGCGTG
>JARYGA010054986.1:0-34970 GCA_030545235.1 Helianthus tuberosus
AAGCTCCTAATACGCAATCCTTAATGTTTGTAGATGCTTGGAATATGATGAACAAAATCGAAAAAAATGGATGTATGGCATAGGGTGTTTGGCCGTGAGCTTCTAGGGAGAGAAAGAGAGCTTGTGTGAGTGGTGATGTTGGTGATTATGCACAAGTGTTGGAGTGTTATTTATAGGAAATCTTTAGGGTAATTATCCAATGGGTTTTATGTACCCTAGATACTAAACACCATCCTAATAAAATATTAAGTCATGTACTCTTGTGTTTCCTTGGTTGGGCCGATTCCATTAGTGGGGGGGGGGGGGGGTCTAGTTTGGTTCAAACTTGTTTAGTTAGGTGTTTAGTTTTGGTTAAATAGGTAGGTTAAGTGTCTAACCTCGTTAGTTATATGTTGCACGTTATGACGGGTGTTAGGGTAATCAGGGACCCTAACTGGCTCAGAAAAATAAAAATAGTGAAAATACTAATATTTTCATGTCCCGGGTAAAGTCCGGGTGTCCAGTTGGATAGTAATCCGTTAAAGTCTTTTGTAACGCTTTAAAGTGTCGTTATTACATTTTTTTTTTTTTTTTTTGTGACACAATTAGTTTCCAACATTTTAGAAAGTGTCTAGTGTTATTTTCTTATTTTCGGGCACTTTACTAGTCAGCTAGAAGCTGGTTTAATTTTTAAAGTGCTGTGTTTGGTACTTTAAAGTACGTTTTTGGCACATCCGAATCAGTGTATCTTATCCCTAGAGACGCGGTACCATAACCCTTATATCCCTACACTCACTACCAGTGTAGTCAAAATATATGAGGCTCTTAACAGGCCTTAGAGGCAGTGTCTGCCTGATGCTGGTCATATCAGCATGTTTATTGTGTATCCGTTTAGTGCTACTGTGCTTTTTGTGCATCATGTTTGTCACTAAGGTGCCGTATGTAAATAATGTAGTGACAGCATATAAAGTATGATGCAAGTAAGTGCATGTATCAGTATGCAGGTAGCAGTTCATCAGCTAGTTCAATCAAGCACAGTAATTAAGCAGTAATTTATCATTAATTAAGTTGTACGGATACCTGGTTTAGTGCGGGTTGTCACATTCTCCCCCCGTTAGATAAATTTCGTCCCGAAATTTAAGTTCTGCTTGTAGATGCAGAGTTCTTAGGAAATAAGTGGGGGTATTTCACTTTCATCCGGTCCTCACGTTCCCATGTGAATTCAGGACCATGTCTGGCATTCCAACGAACTTTGACGAGTTTGACACTGCTCCGGCGGGTCTTGTTAACTTTCCAATCCGTGACCTCGACAGGTTCTTCAACGAAGTGGAGCGTGTCGTCAATATGAATCTCGTCGGTAGGAATGGCAACGTCAATTTGAGTTGGACTTTTCTTTAAATTGGATACATGAAATGTATCGTGAACACCATTCAGTTCATCAGGTAGGCCCAACTTGTATGGTACAGTTCCAATTCTTTCCAGAATTTTGGAGGGACCAATGTAGCGTGGATTCAACTTTCCACGTTTTCCAAAGCGCGCTACCCCTTTCCAGGGTGAAACCTTTAACAACACCATTTCTCCGATTTGGAAGTCCACATGCTTCCGGTTTGGATCCGCGTAGGCCTTTTGTCTGTGGCGAGCGGCTTCTATGCGTTTAAGTATTTGCGAAATTTTGTCTGTCGTCTCTTGGACGATTTCGGGACCAGCAAGCTGCCTATCACCTGCGTCAGACCAACATAGTGGCGATCGGCACTTGCGTCCGTATAGTGCCTCAAATGGCGCGACACCAATACTGGTGTGGTAGCTGTTGTTGTATGAAAATTCGACCAAAGGTAAGTGTTTATCCCAGCTACCGCCTAAATCCATAACACATGCCCTCAGCATGTCTTCCAACGTTTGTATTGTTCGCTCGCTCTGGCCATCAGTTTGCGGATGGAATGCAGTGCTCAGATTCAATTGTGAGCCAAAAGATTCTTGGAAAGATTGCCATATTCTTGACACAAATCTTCCGTCTCTATCAGAGATGATCGAGAGTGGTACTCCATGACGTGCTACGATCTCTCTCATGTAAACTTCCGCAAGTTTACTAGTACTGTCTTTCTCCTTGATTGGCAGAAAGTGTGCGGATTTTGTTAGGCGGTCAACAATCACCCAAATCATATCATGGCCTCTTGGCGTTCTTGGTAGTTTCGTAACAAAATCCATTGAGATTTGTTCCCACTTCCACTTGGGAATCTCAGGTTGTTGCAGAAGTCCCGAAGGCTTCTGGTATTCCGCCTTGACCTTAGCGCACGTTAAACATTTGCTTACGTAAACAGCAACGTCGCCTTTCATCCTAGGCCACCAATGGTAATCTTTGAGATCCTGGTACATCTTATCCGATCCAGGGTGGATAGAGTACCGTGACTTGTGCGCTTCGTCGAAAATAACCTCCCTTAATCCACCAAACAGAGGAACCCAAATCCTTTTCTCAAAGCATAACGTCCCTTCCTCGTTTGGTACCAAAAGCTTCTCCATTCCACGGAGATATTCTTCCTCAAGGTTTCCCTCCTTGAGAGCTTCTTTTTGTGCAGCACGAATGCGCAAGGAGAGATCGGTTCGTATGATCATTTCCAAAGCCCTAACCCTTATGGGCTTGATTCTTTCTTTACGACTTAGGGCATCGGCGACCACATTCGCCTTCCCTGGGTGATACTTTATCTCGCAGTCGTAGTCGTTCAATAATTCAACCCATCGTCTTTGCCTCATATTCAACTCCTTCTGGTTGAATATATGCTGTAAGCTTTTGTGATCTGTGAAGATTGTGCATTTCGTACCGTACAGGTAGTGTCTCCAGATCTTCAAAGCGAAAACCACTGCGCCAAGCTCTAAATCGTGTGTGGTATAATTCTTTTCGTGCACTTTCAGTTGGCGTGATGCGTAAGCAATGACCTTTTGGCGTTGCATCAACACACAACCCAATCCCTGACGCGATGCGTCGCAGTATACCACAAAATCGTCGGTACCTTTCGGTAGAGCTAAGATTGGCGCGTTGCAGAGCTTATCTTTCAATATCTGAAATGCTTCATCCTGTTTGATTCCCCAATCAAACGTCTTATCCTTCTGTGTCAGGAGCGTCAATGGCTGAGCGATTTTCGAGAAATCCTCGATGAACCTTCTATAGTAGCCAGCCAAACCCAAGAATTGTCGAATCTCGGTTGGCGTTGTAGGCGTTTCCCAATTCCTGATTGCCTCGATCTTTGTGGGATCAACATGAATTCCATCCCCATTAACCACGTGTCCAAGAAACTGGACTTCGCGTAGCCAAAACTCGCACTTGGAGAACTTGGCGTACAGTTGCTCTTTCTTTAGCAGCTCCAATATGGTTCTAAGATGTTGTTCGTGTTCAGCCTTCGTCTTTGAGTAAATCAGGATGTCGTCGATGAATACAATCACGAACTTGTCTAAGTATGGCTTCCAAACCCTATTCATTAGATCCATGAATACCGCAGGCGCGTTTGTCAAACCAAATGGCATAACGAGGAACTCGTAGTGTCCATAACGAGTTCGGAAGGCTGTTTTCGGGATACTTTCCTCCTGTATCCTTAGCTGATGGTATCCAGATCGAAGATCGATCTTAGAATAACAGCTTGAACCTTGAAGTTGATCGAACAGATCGTCGATTCTTGGCAGAGGATACCTGTTCTTAATCGTCAGCTTGTTCAATTCTCTGTAGTTGATGTTTATTTGAAAATCATCATCCTTCCTTTTGACGAGTAGAAATGGGGTTACCCCAAAAGGAAATTTTGGTCTGTTATCTTCCTTCTCTAACCATTGCCAACACTTCTCTGTCAATCCTTGCATCTTCGAAAATGTAAGTCGCTATGATGCATCGACTACGGGTGCCGTGCCCGGAATTAAATCGACGCGGGATTCGACTAATCGTGAGGAGATGATTTCGGCAAGTCTTCGGGGAAGACTTCAGGGTATTCTCCAATCACAAGGATATTTTCGAGTTTTGGTTCCTCGACTTCCTTTTCCATAACATGAGCCAAGAATGTAACACATCCTTTGTGCGAGAATTTTAGGGTTTTCTTAGTCTGATAATCCGTAGGAGCGTATCCTGCTCCATGAGTCACGATCATTTCCTCGTTCGTTGTCGGGGCGCGGATGACAATCTCCGCATGGTTGTTCGTCAACCAGTCCATCACGTCGAAGCTTCCAAACTCAACTGGCAATAGATCTAGCGTAAACTTACGCTCTCCGGGTTCTATCGTGCCGATTCCAGTTGCTGCGTTGGCTTCCACTAGCTTCCCCTAAGCTAGTTCTAATGGGTACTGGAATAACTACTCACTCACTACGTAAACCAATTATGTCCTTGAATACTAGAATTGTGAATTGTAAAATTTGCAACAGTAGTTGGCAATACAGACGCATAATATTGAGTACTGTGGGACGTACCGCTATCCATGTTTGGATCTCTGGCGTGCCTCCCTAGCTCCGATGGGGAGCTTTCATCCTTGCGCCTGATTGCTTTTCGGGCAATATCTTCTGAAATGCTTTTTGCTCCCACAGTTTAAACATCCTCGAGCACGCTTCTGTTTATCACTCATTCTGCCTTGACAATTATCATTGTCGTTGTCCCCTTCGTGATTCTCACTATCGTCTTGGCCCCCATTACTAAGTTCAGTATTTTGCCAACAAGTTTCCTTGACATGTCCCACCTTGCCACAGTTACCACAATTTCCATATTTGCATCGCCCGATATGATAACGTAAACAATTGTCGCACTTAGGTAGGATACCCTTGTAATCTTTTCCCTTTTTGGTCTTCTTCTTGTTACTTACCCGAGTAACCATCTTGAAATTTGCGAGCCTCCTCTTGTTATCCCCAGGTGCCTTTATAGCAGTTTCCTTTTTCTCCTCCGCAGTGGAAAATTTTCCTTGTCTAACTGCTTCTTCCGTGAGTGCTATGCTTATGTTGATAGCTTCGGTGACCGTTGAGGGTTTTGATGCTGTTACCAGGCTTAGAACCTGAGGTGCCAATCCCCTTATGAACTGTTCAATTCTCTTAAACTCTGGTGTCCCCAGGAGTATGGCAACTTGTGATAATTCGTTAAATCTCTGCACATACTCTGCTATCTTTGGTCCTTTCATTTTCAAGTTCCACAGTTCTGTTTCCAATTTCTGGACTTCTGCCCTCGAGCAATATCTTTCACGCATCAGATTTTTCAGTTCGTCCCATGTCATAGCATATGTAGCGGTCTCGCCCGTCGTCCGAATTTGATGGTTCCACCATGACAGAGCCTCATCCACCAATAGTCCAGTTATATACTTGACTTGATGTTCGTGGTCACATTTGCTCAATCGTAAAACAGAATCTGTCTTTTCAACCCAGCGTACGAAGGCTAAGGCACCCCCGGTGCCGTCGAACTCTCGAGGTTTGTGGTCTAAGAACTGCTTGTAGGTGCAGCCGTTGGGTGGGTTATTTCCTGAGGTACCTCCGTTGCGCTCGGAGTGGTGGGCCTCGTATTGTGCGATGACTGCAGCAATGATTCCCTGAAGTTCCACCTCGTTGGTGGGTATGCGTACACCCCGTTTCGGAGGCATTTTCTGAAAGATGTTTCACGTAGGTTAGGTCATCGCAAATAAAATGCACGTATGCATTCAACAATATCAACACATAACATCTCATGTTATCAATAAATCACCCACATAACACCTCATGTTATAAATAAATTAGCCTCTGCAATGGTCGAGGGCTTCGAGGTAGTAACCATACCCCTGTCTGGGGTGCAAGTCTCCAAATAAATCGTTCAATCCTTTTGAACTCCGGTTTGACTAAGTAGGGGGGCGACCCTAGACAAGTCGTGAGATTGCTGGATGTATTCCGGAATCTCTGGTCCGTCCATTTTCAATTCCGGAACTCTACCTCAAGCTTCTGAATTCCAGTCTTAAAGCAACCTTTCTTCTCAATCGTTCCCTTGAGCTCGTCCCAGCTCAGTGCATAAGTAGCATCTCGTACCAGGGATCTAATCCTGGAGGTTCCATTAAGAGAGTGTGCCATCTAGAAATATCCCTGAGATGTAGGTAACACTCTGTTGGGGCGAACAGTTACTTATTCTTAGAATGGAGTCGGTCTTTTCGGACCAACGAACAAATGCAACGGTGCCTCCTGCTCCATCAAAGTCCAAAGGCTTGCAGTTCAGGAACTGTTTATAGGTGCAGCCAGTTGGAGGGTTATCTCCAGTAATGTCATCGTTGTACTTAGAGTGGAGGGCTTCATGTCGTGCATTTATCTGTGAGATGCGTTCTTGCAGTTCGTCTTCTGTCCTTGGTAACGTACTGGTGTTTGTGTCACGTCCGGGTGACATTCCCTTTTTGTCGAAATAGTGTGAAGCGGGTTGGACAATGTTTCAATTGTCTATGGGGTATATATAGCAACGTAAGCCATCATGTAATCCCCCATTTCACACGCAAATATACTCACTGTATAAGTGGGGAAATAAATTCTCGAGCCTTCACATAGGCTTGCCAAAATGGCTTGTTGCTCGTAGTAGAATGAACTCGAGGCTACCTCGCCTAGGTCATTCGTGTATAAGTTATTTCCTGCTGCATGGGTTATCATTAGCTTGACCTGCAGAGTCCACCAGGATTCCTGTGCACCACAAATCGTTATTACGTGGGCCCCCGTAATAATAAATTGTCTTGCACAGTTACCCCAAATTTTCCCTCATCCAAGCAGATGATCAGTCAAGGAGCAACAGCCGGTGCATTGGCATGAACAGGGTCATACTCCAATGCGGGGTCAGGAGCAACGCCTGGCTCAGGGGCCACGGCTAGCTTCGAATCAAAAACTCCATCTCAAAATCAGCTGGATCATCAATCACAGGGGTTACAGGATCCCCCAAGGGCTGGTCTAAGTGCATGAACTCAATGTCATGGTCTGGATCAACACCAGGCGGAAAAACAGAATTGTCCTCATAATCGTGATCAAACTCAAAGCTGTGTGTGGGATCCGGTGCAGCTGATGATGCCATATCAGGGTCGGCGTTGTGTAAGTGGTGCTGCATTCCCTGTATGTGCGAAGACGCGGATGTCAAAGACTCAAATGAGTCTGGGATAGGGGAAGGAGTTTCCCCTACAGGAGCGTCCGCATGCAGTAGTCTAATGCTAGCAGCGAGGGGGCCTTGCCCTCAAGTGGGTCCTCCTCTTAATAGTTCGACATCGTCTTAAGAGGCAATGTCGGGGGTATATCAACAACGAGATAAGCGGCAAGGGGCACAGGATCAGGGATCACCGCCAGTGGCAAATTCCCAACAAGATGGCCATCAGTAGGCTCTGCTACGACTTCAGGCAGTGCACAAAGGGCTGAAAGTCGTCATTGTCTGTGCCGGTAGAATCAGAAATGTACACCTCGTGCTTCGTTGAACTATGTCGTCTGATACTATGGTCATGGGGTTCGTAGTGCCCATCTTTCTAGTACTTAATGAAAGCATAACGTTTGTAACACAAACACATATACGTATAATAATCAATCATATAATCAGTTAATCACATAGTCACCAAGTAAGGTATCACATACTTCTCCTAGTCTTACTAGCCAATTTCATCCAGTCTACAAGACTGCTCTATCCTTCACTTAAACCAAACCTCGATCCTCCAGATCGATCCTATAACAAATCAACGTGCTCAAGTACCTTGTTCACCTCGATCCTCCAGATCGATCCTATAACAAACCAACGTGCTCAGCTACCTTAATCATCTCGATCCTCCAGATCGATCCTCAGCCCTCCAAGCTGAACTTATAATTAATAAAATGTGCTCAACATTTGTTTGTAAAAAGTGTGGATCTGGACTTAAGTGGTATGCAGAAAAATGTTTTCGTGAGAGCCCTAGTGATCATAGTCTAGACTCGAGACAGAATCCTAGTTCGCTATGATCAGAGCTCTGATACCAAGCTGTCACACCCTGGCTTTGCGGAAGCGTGGTTAATTTTGGTGTGACTTCTTAATACCATAGCTTAATCATACCAAAGCTATATGAGTTAAAAACATGCAAGATCATCCATTAAGTTTTGAAAACCAAACACAATACCATTGTTTAACATCCCCTGACAAACATAATCTTGTTCAATAACCATTACAAACTTGAAACATAACATAAACATGGTTTAAGGGTTGTGTCTTGTCCAGTAAAGAGACACATCCCCTAAACCCCGGATGACCTTGGAAACTAGTGCAGCGGAAAACATGCCATACCGTGCCAGATCTCGTTAATTTCCTGAAATACATGTAAGTTGAAAAATCAACAATAATGTTGAGCGAGTTCATGTGCAAGTGAGTAAGTAAAACACTTGTAAGTATAAAAGTTCCCTGGTATGTAGCAGTGTAAGAGGACTTGTGATCACCAATGGTTTGCAAGGCCATTAGCATGTTGTGAGATGCAAGTAGGAAGATTCAAACCTAGCGTATTTGGCGTTGGGGCACTAAGTCACCACCTGGTCCATTATGCGGGCTCAGGGGTTGGGCTCGCTACACCCAGATAGATCTACCGCTTAAGTCACTCGGTGTTCTAACTACCCATTCACATGATCTAAAACCTCCTTACGTTAATCATACCGTGTATAATAGTACTTGTAAACAAAGTAACATGTATTTCACCCCCGCAGTTAAGAAAACTGAAAACAGTTAGAGAAAAGGGGGACATGAACTCACAGTGAATGCGCGTCTCTACCAAGTGTCTCCAATACAGTAAGCTGTGCAACGACCTACAAGTGCTAATTCTATTAGACGGACGGCCGTGCCTTAGCTTTATAGTTTAAGTCTTTGGGAAATAGTTAGACAACTATTTCGTGTTTATGTTCCGTATACACTTGGTAGTTATGCTTCTTCCCAAGGATGGGGGATACAATACATGTGCGTAAGTTACGTTTTATCAATCTTGTGGTAATGTAATTACCGGTGTAACTCATATGTTTGTGGAAGCGTTCGTAAAGTTTTGGAATCATTAACGCTTGTAAATATTATTTTCACTCTAAAATAATATTTATGTATTTCACAAAATAATCATAAACAGTGTTGTGACAAATATATTTATCACGTTAATCTTTGTGAAAACCCCACTTCCGAATATTTAGTAAAATATAGTGCCGGCGAAATTTATGTTTTGAAAATATGTCCAAAAATAGTTCTAACACTTATTGTGTAAATAGCCTAAGTGTTCGGTTTTTAGAAAATTTCGCCAGAGTTTCCTCTGTAACTGGAGGTGGCCACGCTTCCAAGCGTATCATTTTCTTTTTGAAAACAACCCATGATTATCAACAATCAATCCTTACGTTTTAACACGCGAAACGCTACCCTTGTCGTGTCAGTTTCAATATGTGGAAACTGGACTGTTTTCGGACGACTAAATAAAATACTTAACCCTTTCCAAAAATTCCCAAATTTTTACGGGTCGTCCTAATCAACCCAAAAATGATTGTATAAAAATATCGGGGTCCAGTTTCTTATCAATAATTTATAGAAAATCGTTTACCGAACCGTGATCAGATTTGTCACATTCTGATCACAGTTTGTGGAAAAATTCGTCAAAAATTCCTCGTATGTCCGTTTATCGAAATTCCAGTTTGAGGGTCACAAATACATCCGTGACCATCTTAGATAAAAGTTTCAGGGGCTGGTTCGATTCGGGTTTTAAGTTGTGATCGAAAACGCACAGCCCAATTTACTGCAGTAACAAACAGCCTTAGCTGCTGTCACGAAAACAGGTTTTTAAAATAGTAACCGACATCAGAAAAATACGATTCCAGCGCCATTTTCTTCGTTTTTCGAAATGACACGATTTAGGCTTTTGAAATTCCGTTTTTCGAGTTTTTAAGGTCCGTTTACAGCCTGATGAAGGCGGCTGAAATAGTGACTCAGCTTGCTGTTTTGTGGTTTTGATGTTATTAAATCGTGTTATAAGTGTCCGATTAGCGAGTTAAACAAGAAAACAACTTTTAAATATCAAGTATGTGTTATCCAACCCTTAAACCGACAAGATTCCACTTCATAAATCATACACAAGTAAACTTTTATGTAGATTTTATGTTCATAACTTATGTTTCAAAATTTTCTAATATTCTTGTTATTGTAAGATCCTTCTTTTAGAAGCATGATTTCCTTGATGCGTGGTCCTTTGAAAATACCGGTTGTAGATACGTAGATCTACTAGTTTTAAACACTATTTTGCAAGTTAAAACACTTTTACACAAGTTACAAGCTATTAACCACCATTCTTCACATTTTTTTAGTAGACTTTTAAACTTCAAAACGTATATTGTCGATATTTAACCGACAAAAATCCTTTTACCCACTTTAGACAAGTTCAAAAACGAGTTTTAAGTGATATACCTCTAGCTCGGGGCTAGGGAAGATTCTAGGCGAAAACGAGTTGGATAAAAGCTAACGGAAGAGGTCCTTCGTGTTCCGCTTGCACCAAAGCTCCTAATACGCAATCCTTAATGTTTGTAGATGCTTGGAATATGATGAACAAAATCGAAAAAAATGGATGTATGGCATAGGGTGTTTGGCCGTGAGCTTCTAGGGAGAGAAAGAGAGCTTGTGTGAGTGGTGATGTTGGTGATTATGCACAAGTGTTGGAGTGTTATTTATAGGAAATCTTTAGGGTAATTATCCAATGGGTTTTATGTACCCTAGATACTAAACACCATCCTAATAAAATATTAAGTCATGTACTCTTGTGTTTCCTTGGTTGGGCCGATTCCATTAGTGGGGGGGGGGGGGGGGTCTAGTTTGGTTCAAACTTGTTTAGTTAGGTGTTTAGTTTTGGTTAAATAGGTAGGTTAAGTGTCTAACCTCGTTAGTTATATGTTGCACGTTATGACGGGTGTTAGGGTAATCAGGGACCCTAACTGGCTCAGAAAAATAAAAATAGTGAAAATACTAATATTTTCATGTCCCGGGTAAAGTCCGGGTGTCCGGTTGGATAGTAATCCGTTAAAGTCTTTTGTAACGCTTTAAAGTGTCGTTATTACATTTTTTTTTTTTGTGACACAATTAGTTTCCAACATTTTAGAAAGTGTCTAGTGTTATTTTCTTATTTTCGGGCACTTTACTAGTCAGCTAGAAGCTAGTTTAATTTTTAAAGTGCTGTGTTTGGTACTTTAAAGTACGTTTTTGGCACATCCGAATCAGTGTATCTTATCCCTAGAGACGCGGTACCATAACCCTTATATCCCTACACTCACTACCAGTGTAGTCAAAATATATGAGGCTCTTAACAGGCCTTAGAGGCAGTGTCTGCCTGATGCTGGTCATATCAGCATGTTTACTGTGTATCCGTTTAGTGCTACTGTGCTTTTTGTGCATCATGTTTGTCACTAAGGTGCCGTATGTAAATAATGTAGTGACAGCATATAAAGTATGATGCAAGTAAGTGCATGTATCAGTATGCAGGTAGCAGTTCATCAGCTAGTTCAATCAAGCACAGTAATTAAGCAGTAATTTATCATTAATTAAGTTGTACGGATACCTGGTTTAGTGCGGGTTGTCACATGTGTTATGCATGATTTTGATCAATTAGGTGTTTGAAGGTGAAAGCCACCATAGATAGTGAAGATGGCGACATGGGTATGTCACCCATGTCTAATCTTTGTTAAATTCCTGATATTATGTTGTAGATGATGAGTTCTTGCTAGTTAGCTTGAATATGGTATTAAGTTAGTTTGATGCTTTGTTGAGTTGGTAATTGAAACTAAAGAATTAGGAAGAAAAATAATGAAAAATACTTGTACATTATGCTTAGATATTAGTACGCACGCCAAGTGTTTGATGAAATGGCTAGGAGAAGTTAGAAGGTGAAATTGTATGCAAGAATTTGGTAAATTGGTTTTGAATGTGATAATGTTGTATTTGATAGCTAAGTTAGCATGAGATATGTGTTTTGGATGGAAAACATGTGGGTAGTTGGTTGATGACGTGATTCGGTAAAAGTATGCTTTAGGAACTAGTACATTATGTTTGAATGGTAGTGCACACCATGAGTCGGATTAGTGACATTATGGTAATTTAGAAATGAGTGTGTACTAAGTGTATAGGTTGAAGACAACTAGTAAAGCTGATGTTATGATTACATTAAATTGGCTAACTTGGTATGTAGTTGTTAAATGTAGGATCATGAAAGTGTTACTATTTGTAAATTGATTTTTGTGAATATCGAGTATGAAATCAAGTGATCATGTAGTTGTATGTACTACATGACATGAATATGAAATGTGTATGATGTTACTATAATAGTTTATCATATCAAGATAAATGTGTGTGTTCATAAGTGGGAAATAAGTAAGTATGACCCTTGACTTTCTGAAAAGTCAATGAATATGCGAGTGACATGATTAGACTTATGAATATGTTTATGAGACTTTAAAGAATCATGTATAAGTGTTAGGACGATTAAGTGTATGTACGTATGATAATAAATTGAATAAATGAATGGTGAACAATGTGGATTGTCGGTTCATGTCATATGCATGATAAGTTTGACTAATGAAAGTCTATGTAGTTAAGAGTTAGAAATGGATGTGATATGAATGAACACGCATACTAAATTCGATGTGGATGTAATGACTTGAAAGGATAGGAACCCCAATTGACATGGACTCAAGTATGGAAAGCTAATGGATCATGAGGAAATAAGGAAGCTATGCACAAACTTGGATGCACGAGGTAAGTATTCCCGGACTCCCTCTTTGGTAATTAAGAGATTACTTATATGATAATTGATAGTAGTTATGTTGAAATGTGTTATTAATGATGATATTAAGAAATGGTATTAAGTAAGTGATTTTCGAATCACTTCTTAGTTTGTTTAAGTAAGGTAGCATTCTAGTTAATTAAGTATGATGTTTGAAGTCAAATATGGATTTAGTTGAATGAAATCGATGATTTTCGCTAAGTAGATCGAATGGGTCAAAATGATGTCTTGTTATAACGGAATGAAGCTTAAGAAATGGATACGGCAATATAACCGGGTAATGGGTAGAATTGCACATAAGTACGCTAACCGGGAAACGGAGACGTGGATTAATAATCGAAAGACTCGGTTGTGAGTTATGACTAATGGGTAAACAATTTCGTGAATGGAACTTGGGCTAACAAAGTTTGATTTCGTACAATTGAATAAAATGAATGAGTTTAACGTATACCGGGTATCGGGTGCGTAAGCCCCAAGTATGAAACTCCGGATAATGTAAAAGTATTATGGTTATATTATTCATGTAAGTTTTGGGTTAAAACAAATGAGTCGTTTGATGAAAACATGAACGGGTCAAATAATTCGTAAATGAATAATAAGCCGAAAAAGTATAAGTTAAGAATTTCCTTAACCCGGATGTTGGATTTCAAGTTCACATGATAGAATATTAATTTACGATCATGTAGGAAGAAACGGATCATAAAACGGACAAGAAATGAGAAAGTTATGGCCAAAATGGTAAAAATTCGTTAAGCAAAAAGTTGCAGGTCTGAACCAGGCGCATGGTTGCGCCCCCTGGCACAAGGTTGCGCCCCTGACTGATGTCTTCTGTATTGCGCCAGAACTGGCACAAGGTTGCGCCAGATGGGTTTCTTCTTGCGCCAATCGCTGGTTCTTTCTTATTTTTCGCATTCTTCAACTCCAAGCTTGTGTGAAGGCTATCTAACTATGTTATATGCATTGTATAACTATGTAAGTATGTAAGCATGTACATATAGACGTGTTTATGTATGCATGTATGTATGTAGGTATGAAATGTGTGTGAACATACGTGGGTAGGTACTTATCCATGAAGTAGGATTTGTTGTGCTTGAAAGAAAGGATCTTATATATATATATGCTTATATATAGCTCTAACATGTTTGAATAGTCACGTTACTAATGGTGTTCCTTGAGAATGGAACAGGAATGCAGATACGTAAGTGTTAAAGATTAGACGCTTGGTGTAAGGAATGAACTCAAAAGAATATTATATCGGAGTTGTATGAAATGATAGATTGCTAAGTGGTTATGTATATTTTTATGTCTTTATACTAATGAATATGATGTCACCAATTATTAACGTGTCGGGTGATCGCAGGTGAGTAGGATATTCATGGCGGACTAGTGATCCAGGGTCCAGTCAAGATCAAGGATTGTACGAGGATGTGATCACACGTTGTAAACCATTTGTAATGTAATTTTCTTGATTAGGTATGAATAATGTAAAAGATTTAAATCAAGTTGATTCGAATGGTTTATGATTGTCAAGAAAATAATTTTTTGAAGGCTTTTTTTCCGCTGCGTCGTTTTAAGTTATTACGTGTTAGGGTGTTTCAAGTTGGTATCGGAGCCTAGGTTTGACGGAAATCAAGTATGAGGAGGTAAATACTTGAACTCAAACCTGTGTGCTCTTGTGACAAGGAACCCGTACAATCCAAGACTCGATCAAGATCTAAGGGTATAAGCAAAGGTAAGTATGTACTTAAGTATGTATTTGGAGAAAACTAACACTATGTTATGTGTAAGGTAAGCATAACTGCTTGGAGAGGATGATTCGTGAATGCGGTCTTGGACCGGCACCAAGGCATGTAATAAGACAAATTGACCCAGGTACGTAAATTTAACATGTGAGTGCATACAATGGTAAAGACTATTAAGTGAATGAAAATTTTAAATGAAGGATAGTGATGGAATAGTAATGAAGTTTTGAAATGTTGCACGTGCCGAAACCTAATTCTTCGGACATAAGGCGATGATTACTGTTAGCGCATACATCTGTCGACTTCGTCTTGTATCGAGTCTTGTACTAGATATGTTAGATCAGGGCACGTTGTTCGAGAAAATAGATAAAAATAGGATGTGTTTATGGGAATTTCGCTTGAAGGAAGCCATTTCGCTTGAAATGACTTTTGTCAGTTTCAAGCGAAACCAACTTATGGCATTTCGCTTGAACTGATTTTTGTCACACTCAAGCGAAATCTCATGGGCTATAAATAGGCTTCAAGCGAATTCATTTGTAACAGTTCTTGAAAATCATACCGAGGTGCTGCCGGTTTGATTCTTGAGTGTAACCAGTGTAATATCAATCTACAAGGTGTTTAAAGTGAATTGCAAGCTGTGTCGAAGTCCATTTCTTAGTTTCCGCATCTGAAACAGATTAGAACTTCTCTGAACGACTCGTTTGGGTCATCACACGTTCCTACAATTACATGAAGGCTCGAAACTAGTATGTGAATTGCGTACCTGGCCAGTACGCAAGAAATAAATGACGTTCGTGGGACCGTGATAATTGTTGCAGGTATGTCCGAAAGGATTGAGTATTAGGTGGATGTGTGGGTGAGAATTATAAGACTCTCAAGAAAATTTAGAGCACCTCATATAAATGGAATGAATGAATGATATGTTTGAACATGCGAGACGGATTCAAACATAGAAGTAATGAAATGTACGAGTGATATGTTTGAACCCGCGAGACGGATTCAAACATAAAAGTAATGGAATGTATGAGTGGTATGTTAGAATCCGCGAGACGGATTCGAAACATGAAAGGAATGAAAGATATGAATGATATGTTAGAATCCGCGAGACGGATTCGAAACATGAAAGGAATGAAAGATATGAATGATATGTTAGAAACCGCGAGACGGATTCGAAACATAGAAATGAATGAATGATAGAATGAAGAAGATTGAAATTCGTAAATAAGTACGAATCAAATAAGTAAGGATGCATGACAAGAATGAAAGTTTTAAAATTGTAAGAAATTACAGATCGAACGAGTAAATATTCTTTAAGAAGCGGATATTTTCTATGTTATGTTTTGAACTTATATATATATATATATATATATATATATATATATATGAATATAAGTATGCTCATGTATTGTATGCAAAAATGGTTGAAAAGATAAATGGTTCATACGGGTCAGATGGTGTTCCCCCTTTTGAACCCGATATTCAATGTTTTGAATTGTTAAGTTTTATACTTATAGGTGAGCATAATGTATGGGCACGCAATGTCACAATTGGAAAGAGATAACCATCGTAAGTTATGGATAATGAGTCAAAGATTTTGATTTGTGCAAGGTATGTACAAAGGTTATGTTTTCTTTTAAGTAGGGGCTTATAGCTCGACTAGAGAGGGACGTGCCAGAAATGGGTAGTTGGTAGACATATGGTCAGAATGTAATTTACAATTGAATTCTGAACAGTTAAACAAAGTAAGTGATAGTTATTAAGTAAGTAATAGTAAAATAGCATGAAGTATTTGATTCTCCAAGTAGATAAAACCGATGAAAGCTATTGTAGTAGCAAGAAGCCTAAGTTGAAAGTGTTACGTAAGAAATGCAATGTGTAAATTAGGATACCAGCAGTAAGGATTTCGAAAGAACATAGATGATACAACACTAAATACAATGAAGGACCGAGTAGAAATAGTATGCTAAGGAATGGCTATGTATCGACCTGTTATGAATGAGAAGAATAAGGGAAATTAAGGTGTTAGAGAATGGTCATGTATTGACCCACTGTGAATAAGTCAAACGAACTACTGTTTTAAAAAGAATCTAGAAATGGCTAGCATGTAAACAAGATGATTCAATAATTAACGCCATAATCGAAGGAATGTGAATGAAATGTGCTAACCTTCCATTTTATAGATAAGAACAGTAGAACTCTTGGTGAGTAAAACTGGTAGATTTGGAAAAGAATGTGCGCGAGCGGAAGCTCATCTCATGGATGAACGAAATTAGTTCAGTTCAGTCATGGACTCAAGGAAAAGTGGGCCAATCCCGATCGCGGGTTGATGATTTATGCAAAAAAAAAAAACAAAAACGAGGTTAGTAAATGTCCAACTCAAGAATCAAAAATGTGAATTAGTAGGTTGAATACGAACTAAGGAAATGAATGATAGGAACTTAAGTGGCTAACGCTAGAATGAAATATCGTGAATGGCGCATGTGTGAGAGGGAAATTTATTGAACAACTATGATCAGTAAATGTATAAAAGTCTTATGCTTAATTAGAAAGGTAGAAGCAAACCTTAAACTAGATATGATCGCGAGTATGTTCTTGCGATAGTATGCACCTTGAATAAATTCAACGAATGAACCGCTAGCGATGAAGTGTGCTAGCAGCTAGCATTATTAAAATAAAAGTGACACTATTAAGAGCTCTTGATAAGACTATGACTTTTATGTGATTAAGAAGGTATATTGCTTAACTTAAGAAGGTAGGTGCAACACCTGCCATTATGTTTAATTAGAAATAAGACTGTTAGCCAAGATCCCGAACATATGCATATTGTAGTTTTCTCTTTGAATGAGTACACTGATACGGTAGGGGTACAAATGTGAAAGGTTTCAGGGACGAAACCTTCTTTAAGGGGGGTAGACTTGTAACACCCCAAAAATCCAAATGTTGAATTACAAGAATAATTTATTTTACATGGTGCGATGTCGAGGTAACTAAGTTAGTGAACTTGGTTATAAATACAAGTTAAATGTTAGTAATGAAGTTTTGTGACTAAACAATAACAATTAAAAACTACAAGGGTTAAAAAGGGGATATATGGAAAATGTTTTGATTAAACAATAAAAGAAAGTGGAAACTAAAAACATATACACATAGTGTGTGTGTGTGTCTCTGGACGATCGAACAAAGGCAGAGGGAAAGGGTGAAACCCTAGTTTCACCAATTTCATCAAATTGGGTAAGAATCTCAGTGAAAATCAGATGCGTGAACCTGAAATATTGATCATTTGGGTGTCTCTAACATCAAGTAAGTCGAATTTGGTGTTTTAATGATGTTTGATTAAGTGGGTTTTTGTGTAATCCGTGAATTGATGCAAAAATTGAGCATGAATAAGTGTTATAATCCTCGTATGGAGTATGTGTTATGCATGATTCTGATCAATTAGGTGTTTGAAGGTGAAACCCACCATAGATAGTGAAGATGGCGACATGGGTATGTCACCTGACAAGGTATGGTACTGGACCCGACCCGAGCGGTTGGACTTTCCTGCTATTTATCATTTTTATGTTAAATATTATTATTAATACATACTAACCTGCGAAGCCCAGCGCATTGTAGTTTACATACTACACTAGGCTGTGGGCTTGTAGAGACAACCCCTAACTGGGCCTGGCCCATTGAGGTTAGGGTTTCCCATATCTCCTATATAAGGAGGTCTCCACCTCCTTATTAGGGCATGAGATATAGGGCAACACAATTTTGTAGCTGGAAATAGGGGATTCTTCCTCTACCGGCCGTCTATACATTGCCCACGTTTCTCTTTTCTTGTTTTCAGGTCTAGGATGAAGCGGAGAAGACGAGGTGTGACCGTTCATCACCGTAGAAGTACGGACCCGCTCGGTTTATTCTTCTTCATTGGCGCCATCCGTGGGACCGGCAACGGACCACGCCTCGTTTTTCTCAATGTAATCTCTAGATTCGTGTTTTTATTCTTTGCCGGTTTGGGATCTTGAGGTCAACCGAGATGATTACTCTATCCAAACCTTTTCAAATCCTGTACACAATTTCTCATACTGAAATTTCAAAGTAATTGTTGGTGCATGCGTCTGTCGACTTCGTCTTGTATCGAGTCTTGAATATGTATAGATAAATCAGAGCACGCAAAACGAGAAAATAGGTTATCTGGAAAGTTCAAACGAAATTACATGGGTAATTCCGTTTGAAATGGATCAGGGATTTCAAATGAAATTAGCTTTGCTAATTTCGCTTGAAACTGTAATCTCGTTTGAACCTGTAATTCCACATGAATCTGATTCCGTTTGAGCCTGTTCAAACGGAATTAGGAAGTCTATATATAGGTGCCAGGTCTTGTCATTTGGAACGGAATTAGGTTGAGGTTTTCCGACGGCGAAGCTCTGTCAAAGTGTCTACAGACTTGTAATTGTTACCAGATCAATAGAAAGACAGTTAAAAGTGATATTCTAGCTGAATCACACACAATATGACTGTTTCCGCCTTTCATATTGTATAGAACGCCTCTGAACGACTCGTTTCGGGTCCGTACACGATCCTACATGTGGTATCAGAGCTTAGGAGGAGGAGTTCTGCAGATTTCAGCTTGATTTCATCGTGTTTTCTTACTTCTACACCTTGTTTTCTCAATTGAACAACTTTTTACGGTTAAAATCGGCTAATTTTCTCACATAACTTCCGAAATACAGTTTTAACAAACCCTTGAAAGTTTGAGACCCAAATTCAGTCTAAAAGTGACAAAATTGTACCAAAATGGTAATTTCGTTTGAACGAGTACATTAATTCCGTTTGAAAGTTGGTGTTATTTCCGTTTAAAAACGTTATTCCGTTTGGTGATTCCGTTTCAAATAGGTATTCCGTTTGAAAGTTCAAACGAAATAAGTGATTCCGTTTCAAAGAGGTATTCCGCTTGAAATTTCAAACGAAATCAGTGATTCCGTTTGAAATAGGTAATTTCGTTTGAAATTCTTATCCCGCATGAGTCTTAATTCCGTTTGAAGTTGTTTGTGCAGGTAATCTCGCTTGAAGGTAATTTCGCTTGGAAGTGATTTCGTTTGAAAGACCTAATCTCGTTTGAAAGTGATTGTTGTGAAAAAAATTGTTACCGAATCATGGAAAAAGAATTCTACAACGCATTTGCCACATCCCAGACTACTCCGGCTGACATTGCTAAGAACATGAACTTGGAAAACGAAACGAAACTGGAACTTTGCAAAAACCCCTGAAACTCATGGGAATTGAAGAATATCATGGGTGGAAAAATCGTTTTGAAAATTGGGTTCAGGCAAACCATCTAAGAGCTTGGGAAAGCATTGAAACAAAATATGTTAGACCACAGACCGCTTTGAAGGTTGATAAAATCATCTCAGAATTTACAGACAAAGAGAGAGATAGTTATAAAGAAGAGAAAATGATGATTAGTCTTCTACAACAAGCTGTCAAAGAGGATATATTTGTGTTGCTTCAGCATGATGGCAGTGCTTATTCAATATGGGAGACACTTGAGAAGAAATTTGAAGGAAGTACGGAAATGATCAATAGCAAAAAATCATTATTGCAGAAAGAATTTGAGTTGTTTACAAGTATGCCAGGTGAATCTACAAAGACTCTCATTGAGAGATATTGTCATCTTGTGCGTACCATGTCTCAATTGAAAATTACTAAAACTCCAGCAGAATGGGTTGAGAAGTTAGCTGATGCTTTACCTCAGAAAGAATGGGGTACATATCTCATGATTTTAAAGAAGACATGAGAGTTTAGTAGATTATCAATTGGACAATTTATTGAAAAGCTTGAGGGACAGGATCTTGAACAGCAAAAGATTGCTAGAATGAACAACTCGAGCAATCAACAAGACATCAAATTATACTATAAAGTAAATGTTCAAACTGTTGAAACAAGTTCTAAGATACAAACTGCCTTAAGTGCAGGAAATTCATCTGGATCAATCAGTCAAAGTTCAATCAACACTAGTGGATTTTCAAATGTCAATCCTCCAAGTGTTCAAAGTTCAAATGTTGGTAATGGACATATGATTCAGTGCAATGTTGCATTGCATCTTCAAAATGGTCAGAATTTTTCTGAAGAAGTTGTTAAAAGTCATATGGCATTATTGGTTACTACTTTGGAATCGTATGAAGGATTGATTGCGGGAAGAATTGGTAATCCTATGTTAACCAAGGAAGATTATGACCAGATTGATGCAGAGGAATTGGAGCTTATGGATATTAAATGGTGTTTAGCAAGTGTTTTGAGGAGAGCTGAGAAATTCAAAATGATTACAGGAAGAAATGATTTCTTAGATGCAAATGTCTCTACTTTAGGTTTTGATAAATCTAAAGTTACTTGTTTTCGATGCAGGGATAAAGGAAATTTTAAGCAAGAATGTAAAAATCAAGAAGCAAATGGAGCAAAGAATCCGTTTGGTGGCCATGATTACTATCGAAAGTCTATATATCAACAAATTGCTCATCAACCGCATCAACAAAAAGAACAACAAACTGCACATGCTAGGATGATTGAAGATGCTAATAAGAAAGCTTATTATGGTATCATTGATCAAGATGATGAGAAAATGGCTCCAGGATTTAGCTGCGATAGGTTTGTGGATGAGAATAAGGAGTTTAAAGCTTTCATTGCTCAAATTGTTCAAAAGCCAAAATTGATGAAAGAATGGATAGCAGTGTTAGCTGATGAAGAGAAAAGTCAATGTGAAGAATCTGTTTCTTCCGAAAACAGTTCAACATATACTAGTGATGATGATGAAGAAATTGAACAGATAAACATTGGAAAAACTCATTTATCTTTTGACAGTTTTGAATTTTATTTTGCAGAAAAATTGAAGAAACTTAAAGAGAGAAAAGCTGCAAAAGAAATGGAAGAAGTTAAGGTTGTTGAGAAGATTGTTGAAGTGGAAAAGGTAGTTGAAGTCGAGAAGATTGTGGAATTTGAAAAGATTGTTGAAGTCACAAAACCTTGTCTTACATGTTTGAAACCTTGCAAACAATGTGAAGATAAAGATGAAAGGTTTAGTGAGCTTGAAAAGTTGAAAGAGAAGTTGCTGTTTAATGTCAAGAATGTGAAAGAGTCGTACGATGTATTGAACAAAACTGTGAATAGTTTGTAGAAGACAAACTCTGAGAGAGAATATGCTTTGACAATGATGAATGCTACAATGATGTCCAAGCAAAAAGAAATCAATTACTACATTGAAGAGTGTGCTAAGTTGAAGCAGGAGTTGGAAATTGAAAAAGTTGAAAATGAAAGAATCAGACGATTACTGAAAAGTTATTCAAGTTCTGATTACTTAATTGACAGAATTTATCCAACTGTTGCAGGTTTTGAAGTGTTTGAAGACAAGAAGCCGAAGAAAAAGGATACTGGTAACAAACAGAGTATTAGTTATAACAAGTGTCTGCCTCCAATTTGGGAAGGGTATTCATCTAGAAAACCGAATGAGGAACAAGTAAAAAAGGCAGTCAATATAAAGTTGGAGTCAGAGATAACCGATGTATTACCTGACAATATTGACATCACTTTCACAACATCCGACATAGATCATGAGTCTGAGTTAATAAAAAGGATGGTCGATCAGGTGTTAGATAAGGATGAGGAGTCCGAATCACAGTCTGAGTCCGGGAGTTCGAGTTCGTCTGTCAAGAGTTCAAAGTCATCGGGAAAACGGGTGTATAGTAAAGAATTTTTGTTGTCAAAATCCAATTTGAATGAGGAAACATTTGAAGTTGCATATACTTTGAATGATTCTGACAAATTATATTTTGATAAAGAATTTCCAATAAGAGGTGTGAAAACTGAAATGATAAAAAAGGTTTTTAAACTAACAGAAATTAATATTTCTGAAATAAAAGATGTAAATCCTTCTAAAAAACCTAAATCTTACACCTCAAGAGTTCAACAATGGTTAAACAAGAAAATGGGTTACAGTTCTGGTTCAGGTTATCAAAAGAAACCAAACCATAACGGTAATTTCAAAAAGAAAGGTCTTGGCTTTATTCCACCAGAAAATCAAAAAAATGAGAAAATTTTTAAAACAAATACAAAATTTGTGTCAGGTACTTCTGCTGAGGATGAAAAGAAGAGCACATTCTGGAGACAGTCAAATCAGGAATTTCTTGCTGAAAAGAAGAAAACTGAAGCTCATCAGAGAAAAGAGACTAGAACTTGTTACAAATGTCAAGAAGTTGGTCACATAGCTTGGAATTGTCCTAAGGCAACCAACACAAAACAGGGAGTTTCAGAAAAACTCAAAGAAATAATTGTTGATTAAACCGAACCACCAACTGAAAAATTTAAAGTGTTTAAAAATTCTACATATGAAGTTGGTGAGTGTTCGAAAAGGTTTTACAAACGAAGGGGAAATCTTGAAAACCAAGCTTGGGTTGTTAAGAAATCAGATGTAAAACCTGGCGATGAATCTGATTCCACAAAATCAGAGGAGCCACATGGTGTTAAAAATGCTGAAAACTCAGTACAGCCTTTGGATGATGTTCATTTTCCACCATTGCGGACTGAGAATTTTAAATCAAAAGTTGGGAAAGTTGAGATTTCAAATCAATTTTATTCTGAAAAAATGAATTTGATTTTGAGAAAGCGTTTAATGGGAATGTTAAAAAGATTTTTGGGAAAATGGTCCAGGGAAAGGCCAAAGGGGTAAAAGATTTTTATGCTACAAAGAAAGCAACTTACAGCCCAACCCTGAGTGAAGTTGAGAAGGAAACATCCAAGTTTGGTGAAGCTTGGATGTCTGTTTTTCATATGTAATAAGTGTGACTTGCCGGAGCTCCCTGGTTGGTAAGTGTGGAGCAGGAATCGGCATCTTTCTTCAGAAATTCACTTTTGTGATATTTCAACTTGCAAGTGGTAAATCAGGGACATTAAGTTTTACTTGATTTTCTACAAGTGATTTTGTTGATAAAATCTAAAACTGTTATATTTTTTCAAGTGATATTGAGAAAAACAATGTGATGAACCCCTAACCTACAAGTGGTAAAATCAATCAACAAAACTTATTTTCCAGAAAAATCATTTTGGTTAAAACAAACTTAAGTGTTTTGAAATCATAATGAGAAAATAGTTTGTTGTAAGGGGGAGTTCTGATTGTTTATGCTAAGTGGATGATGATTTGAAGTGATTCGATATCAGTTCTCACTTTACTTGTATAGTTTGTTTTCAAATTTCCTTTAAATGTGTTTGAATTTTAGGGGGAGTAAGAAATTTTTTTTTTCAGAAAATCCAAAAAAATTAGAAAATTTGAAAAAGACAAAAACATGATAAAATACAAAATGAGTTTTGGTGTTGAAAAGAGGAAATGATAGTACATAAGTAGACAGTTACAGTATGCTAAAGAAATGTAATGATTAAATAGCGTTAAACGGTCTCACTGATGATATGCCGATAGGTTTTTACACATTTAGTAAGCTTTTTTGGGATATAAACTTAAATTCAAACTTGCTTATTTCGTGGGGAACATTACTTGGATATATAGGTAACCCCTGAAATTTCGTTTGAAGGATCCCTCTTTCTGAGATACTAGGTCTTTATGCTCAGTGATATCTGGGGTATTATCCCGGAATTCTGATTATGTGGAAGCAATGGCCTAGTCCCAGGAGAATACTTTACATTTGCTTGAAATAAAAGCCTGCCCTCAGCATAAAAAATGATGAAACATTGCAAAATGCAAATCATGTGCTGTTGAAAAAAGATCCTCTAAAGGGGACCCACCAAAAGTCGAAGCCGTCATCTCTCTGCTGAACAGAAGTTCTGACCTGAGCTCTCACGGTCTTCGCATTTAACCCCTTATAGATATCATCTGTGGTATACTCACATGTAAGACTGAATATTGGGATCTGGATACGGGAGTATATTCAAGAGATGGGACACATAAATGAGTTTAAGTTCTTAATTCACCTAATTCATATCCTGAATCAGTTGAAATTTGTGTGAAAATTTAAGTGGATCAGTATATCGGCAATCTAAGTGAATTGTTTAATCCTTAATGTGTAAATAAGCTCAACGGTACTTGTGACTTGCCAAAGACTGATATGATCCTCTTACACAAACTCACAAAAATAGTATCTGTAAATTTTTCTTTAATGCATTCTTATTCTATTCAAAATTCAAAAAGATTTTCAGTGTGTTTTAGCATAAATTTTTTGAAAAATACAAAAAGATTTTCGACAACTGATGTTGGAGAGCTGATTTTCAAAGTTCCAAGTGCTAAACATGATGATCAATTTGACGGAGAGTCGTTTAAACTAAAAAGTTTGAATATTTTCTTACAAGTGGTTCATCAGTTATTAACATTGTTAAATCATTCTGGATAAATTTAAAGGAGAGTCTGGATATATAAATTTGTAAAATGTTAAATTTGTGAAATTTATTGTGAGGTAGAGGATGTGCAAGATAGCCTGGATTCTGAGTCTGAGTATAGAGCCAGATCACGATCCTGATCCTGTGAAAGACAGATTGCAATCAACATCCGAGGAAAGATTTTTGTTCGAGGGGAGTATGTTGGTGCTGATAAAAAAAAGATAGAAACAGATTTAGATTCTAGGATAAAGAGATAAAGTTTGAGGATGCCTACACTGTCAGATACTTCAGAGAGCGATCAGACTGATAAAGACTGAAGACGTTGAAGACTCGACACTTAAGACTCGTCAACATTCGAGTGGGAGTCTGTTGGTGCATGCGTCTGTCGACTTCGTCTTGTATCGAGCCTTGAATATGTATAGATAAATCAGAGCACGCAAAACGAGAAAATAGGTTATCTGGCAAGTTCAAACGAAATTACATGGGTAATTCCATTTGAAATGGATCAGGGATTTCAAACGAAATTAGCTTTGCTAATTTCGCTTGAAACTGTAATCTCGTTTGAACCTGTAATTCCGCATGAATCTGATTCCATTTGAGCCTGTTCAAACGGAATTAGGAAGTCTATATATAGGTGCTAGGCCTTGTCATTTGGAACGGAATTAGGTTGAGGTTTTCCGACGACGAAGCTCTGTCGAAGTGTCTTCAGACTTGTAATTGTTACCAGATCAATGGAAGACAGTTAAAAGTGATATTCTAGCTGAATCACCCACAATGTGTCTGTTTCTGCCTTTCATATTGTGTAGAGCGCCTCTGAATGACTCGTTTCGGGTTCGTACACTATCCTACAGTAATACGTGTTGTTATGATGATTTTATTAGGTCTATCCCAACCATCTATATTTCAGATTTAAACCCTATGGTTTATTATATGAAAATTCATCGATTTGAAAATTTCTGAGTCTATGCACATGGATTTGACTTTTTTAGCAAAAAAGTCAGAATAAAATAAAGCAAAGGTATGATATAAGAGATGCTAATGTACACACACTAAAGCATGGAGGCATAGAATATTTCATCTTATTAGTTTGTCATATCTTGGTACTGTAAGTATGACATATGGAACTATACAGACTTTATTGAGGGACCAATCTTCTCTTTTCTTGAAGTTCCTAATATCTTTATACCTTTTACATCATCAATAATTTTTTTCTTATAGTTTCACCCCCATTGCACGCACTATAAACTCCTCCACTTCTCGTGGTCACGCCACCTCCGGTGGAAGACATCCTTGTTCGCGCCACCTCCGGCGATCGGTTTCTTTACCACGCCATGGCGAAAAAAACACATCCTACTACCGGTAGAGCTGGTAAAAACCAGGCACGTGCAAGGAACCGACGACTTCTGAACGCGGATCGAATTACCCTCCAAATACGCCACTTTCGGCGAACACCTTTTTTCGTCACGCCACCCCTGGCGGACAACTTTCTTGGTCATACCACCCCCGGGGCCGCCACACGATGTTCCGGGTTGTGCCACAATTGTATATAACCTAGCAGTTCACGCTATGTCTGGTGGAAGGTTAATTTGATACGGAATCATCTAACCAAAAGTCGCGCCCCGCGCCGTTTGCAAACTTCCCGGAGCTGAAATCTCTTAACATGGTGGACTACTCCAGATGTGTTGTACAGTGTCATAGCAGAGCAAACAAACCCCCACAGAATAATGAAATTGGTAGGTTCGAGCTGGACGCATCACCCTTTCTAAGCAGTCAAGAACTGGGTGTGCTATTTCCTTCACAAAACTCACACACTTGATCATATAACCAAGGTTAACCTTGTAATTAGAAGTGAAATATTAACATATATTTTGCAATTCATGATGCATATATGGATATACAATGTCGACTTCAAGGCATAATGCAAGTTTAATGCTAAACTATACTCATCCCTTTTGAGTTATTATAAAAAGCAAACTATGCTTGAAGGTCTCTACACACGTCTGTCCTCATGAACACAATTTAGACGGTTTCGCTACCACCGCGTACTCTCACACAAAGTATATGTGAATGCGCGTTTACGTATATACATACACATGAATTAGCGATTGTTCGCATTAACAAAATGTCATATCATTGTGTTCTTATGAATCACATTCTGATCACTTAAAAATGAGGATGGCGATGAAGCGCGAAAACAACTTAAGACCTTTCCGGAGATACGTACCACATCGCAAGCATTCCGAAACCTCCAAAGAAAAATGACCAAGCTTGTCGCTTGTATTCTAAAAAAAGGCGTAAAGCTATGCGAAACTCGTGTATGATGGCAAAAACATCTTTTTCAGACCACATACGCGACCACGATGAGACTATTCCTTTCTCAAATAGGCGGACTACAAGTTTACTATGAAACGAACCCGCGTAACTAAAATATTGTTGAAGAACACAACTCCTGGGCTCGCCTCTCGGCCCAGACTGATAGGACTAAAAAATTTCACAACCATACCAACATATCCTAAATTCAAAGTTCAAGGTACATGTATCTTTTCTATATTCAACTTATGACTATTTCATCCCTCTTACTGACATGCATGTATGCCATTACAACACAACTTTTAGCCATAGGCATGGCTAAAGCAAATTTACCTACAATCAGAAATTTATAATTGAAACCCATGAATTAGTGAACTTGCACGATGTGAAACGATAGCATTAATATGCATTCGAACAAGACATTCAGGTTTACACACCATACATGGTAGACACCGTAATGCGCCGAAACGTACGACGCTGCACCCAAGTAGGTGCAGTACCCGTATGGGCAATGCATTAAAATGAGGAACTATGACGACATAATATCACTTTTATTGGACCACATTAACAACGTTCATAAGATTGGGCGCCACTGAATTATACACCAAACTACGCTTATCTAAGGATGATGCATGTTAAATGATCCTTATTTAAAGGCAAGAAAATGTCAAGATAATGGCTAGCCAAGCATTTGTTTTTCAAAACGCTTATTGCTGGTCAATCTTATCCGTTAGAAGACTTTTTTCAGGTGCCAGGCCAGAACACGGCGGTCGTTAGTCAACTTTATTCGTCTTGCCACCTTTGACGGACGCCTTTCTTGGTCGCGCCACCTCCGACGGACACATTTCTTGGTCGTGCCGCCTCCGGGGAACAGCTTTATTCATCTCGCCACCCCTGACGGACAACCTCCTTAGTCGCGCCACCTCTAGCAGACGATTTTCCTCAACGCGCCAAACTCAGGTGGAATCTTTTATCCACACCACCACAATCAGCAGTGGACAATTTTCATGATTACGCCAACTCCGGAAATGACTCCCTTTGCTGAACCATTCTTAGCACTCACTTCTTTTGCCATTTCTGGCCTGATAATCCCCTCTCAAGCATTGGTTGAAACTCAAAAAGCCTTACCATATGGCACTCTCAAGCGAGATTCGCTGTTTAATCAGCACACTCTTAGACGCCTTACCGTTTGGGCTACGAGGTCGTCCCAACCCGCCACTATCGGCGGAAGCTTTTATTCAGCCCGCCACTATCGGCGGAAGATTTTATTCAACCTGTCGCCATCGGCGGATGCTTTTATTCAACCCGCCACTATCGGCGGAAGATTTTATTCAACCCGTCGCCATCGGCGGAAGCTTTTGTTCAACCCGCCACTATCGGCGGAAGATTTTATTCAACCCGTCGCCACCGGTGAAAGCTTTTATTCACCACGAAGCATTTCAAACGGACGTTTTTATCCACCCACGCCTCTGGCGGGAGATTTCATTCTACCCGCCACTCCGGCGGATTTTTTCGTTCTCTCTTACCGTCTCCGACAGATACTTTCCTTGGTCGCGCCGTCTCCGGTAAGCACCGTCCTAAGTCACAAGTTTGGTCACGCTTATAAATTTATTTTACTATACAACAAAACACGAGAATATATGTTGGAAATTCTCAGCTGTCATGCAGAAAGATATACTTTCCAACCTTCTTACCTATTATCATAAATGGGGTTGTGGCGCATTTAGTCACGCCACCGCCGTAACGCTTACGTCGCCACTCATCCACCCGTGTATGTCGCACATACACCGGCGTGTTTCTTTAACTCATGTTACTAGAGCCTTTAACGGAACCAGGTCACTTATAATGGTTCAATTATTTCTTCATTATACTACACCACATTTTACACGTACCGATGCTTTATAGCACGAGACCGTACAACCATTGTTGCACTACTTTAAACATATATGAGCATATATTCATGGGGTGTCGGGTAACCTCCCCAACGTCCACATCATCTACCACATCATGGACATGCATTTACGTTAACTAACATGAGCCGGTACTTAAAATTTGGTGGCATAAATAACCTCTACCATTAAAAAGAGCATACGTAAATCATTTTCTTCAAAATGATCGAAACTACATGACTATTATCATCGCAGTATAATACGACCATGGGCAAGATATGTTAAAAAACAACCAAGCACGATCATTTCAACTTGTACATAAAATAGTCCTTATCTAAGTAGGACGTGTTTTGGCAAACTTTCTGTATATGTACAAATAATGCAATTTTCTAATTTGTTATTTCAATGCTACTAATATTTATTTAGGTAGCAATAGACTGGGAGACTAGCACGGCGGGCTAACCACTCACGCCCCAACTACAACTATGTTTTGAAAGCAGGCACTTAGTAAATCCGAGAGGCACGTCGGTAGGAATAGACATCCTCAAGCTAGACAGTCTTCCTGATAATGTTCTCGTCGTCTCCAACATGACACATCGAGCACATGACGCCCTTGCTAACATTATCTAAGCAACATTGAAACAAGGGAAGGGGACCGTGTAACACTACAAGCACTACAGAACGTAGTCACCAAGACCAAAGACCTTGGTTCGAGCATTCGATTTACACACCTAAAAACCCTTCTCCAACAACGTGATATCGGTTGGACAACTTTTTGTCAAATTTTCTGACTTGTAGGTTGGTCCTTGTCGCCATTTACGCCTTCACCAGGCTATACTTTGGTAAGGATATACCTAAGCTGGAGATCATTATGTTGAGCTACATATTTAGGAACGCAATTCCAGGTACAATTCTTTTTATTGTTTATTTAGTGGCACAACGCACCTTCATTTGTTCAAACGCGCCTCGCATCTCATTGCATGCCCTTGGTTCACTTGACTATATACATATATCTCTATATGATGGTCTGTATATACTGCATGTTTGCTTGTCGATTTCTTTTTGGTACCTATCAAGTTCAAACCTACTAACATACTTTAGCAGCATTGAACTGGGGGACTAGCAGGGTATAGCGCCATTACGCCTTAAAAGTGATAATCTTCTCTCAGGCTGCCCATTAAGGTGATATCCACGACACATTATCCCGCATCGGTTCTTATATAATGTGGGTGTTTCAATACGCCAGACGATATCTATACTTCTCACATCATTTGGCCTACAACTATACCACTCGACACAACATATGCAATTTGGTAGTCAAGACAAACGCACGACAAAACCAGTATACCTGATTATTCGAATAAGTATTCCACACGCTATGCGACAGGAAAAATACTTATTCGGATATGTATTCTCCACACCAGTCAGCGACATGGATAAAAGAAAACCCTCACCCCACAGTCGGTGAGGGAAACAGACATGCCTCCTACTAAAAGCATTCCACACGCCAGTGCGCATCCAGGAAAAGCACGTAGTAGCTTACATAAAGTGCTCATTCACGCCTAATGCGTATAAAGCATTTTACATAAAGTAGCTTACAAGTGTTCATATAAACATTTGTAAACACAACATACCACCGCATTTAAACTGCATATTACGGTAGAAAATATTACCACCACATTTAAACTGCATATTACGGTACAAAATATTACCACCGCATTTGAACTGCGTATCACGGTAAAAAACAACTCTGACACGA
This sequence comes from Helianthus tuberosus, assembly GCA_030545235.1. NCBI lineage: Eukaryota > Viridiplantae > Streptophyta > Magnoliopsida > Asterales > Asteraceae > Helianthus > Helianthus tuberosus. Next base: position 30,770 of record JARYGA010054986.1, read on the forward strand.
AATATTTTTCTAAATAACAAAGTCAGATGATCAAATTATACAGCGCTAAGAGTGGGCATCTTGGTAATAGATGTATTCAACCACTGCTATTCCAGTGGGCATCTTGGTAATAGATGCACAACCACTGATGAAAAACCAAGTACTTGTCCCACAATTATAAAAACATTGTGGGGAACATAAATAATGCTCTAAGCACCCTTCCGAGGTCACTGAGCATAGCAAGCACTTCTGCAGGGGTGCATTGCATATCATTCTTTCCGACGGCAATGATAATTGCTATAACCGAATCATCAATAAGAACGACTGGTACAACCGCCAGCGGTTCTACATTCGCCTAAGGTGGCATAGCATCTGCATGTGCATCTATTACCACCAATGGCTGCACATTCCGACAACGGAGATCCCGATGACACGGACGCGTGGTAGGGATCGTCGTCATATCAACATCAACTCTTTCAATGGCTTGAACGTCGTTAGCGCACCATATGCTAACCAACAAAAGTCACAACAAAGGGTGAATATTTTATAGTAGCCCACACGACCGTGCGCACCGCTAAAGCAGGGCCACACCTGAAAAAATTATCCAAAGGCGAGGCACTTAACCGCCAAAACTCAGCCTGTTCCAAGACTCATGCATGAGACCTAACCACTTACGTACAACCTGGACAAGCTCATGGTAATGCGCCGGTACAAATGGCAACTGCCTACAACCGATTTGTGTGCGCCATGTTTGCCCAACCAATTTCCACGATGAACAATCGTAGGATATTCATTGCTCCATTATCTCCACTCACAGCTAACCACAACCAACATGGCTGGCGACTTTCTCACACCTGGATGACATGTAAGCCTAAAATTAGTGATCTTCACTCCTGAGCTCCTAATAAGTCTAAGTGCTCCTCCCACGCTTGCACGCGAGAGCAGCACTAGACTGGGGGACATGACGAGGTATGGTACTGGACCCAACCCGAGCGGTTGGACTTTCCTGCTGTTTATCATTTTTATGTTAAATTTTTTTTATTATTATTACATACTAACTTGCGAAGCCCAGCGCATTGTAGTTTACATACTACACTAGGCTGTGGGCTTGTAGAGACAACCCCTAACTGGGCCTGGCCCATTGAGGTTAGGGTTTCCCATATCTCCTATATAAGGAGGTCTCCACCTCCTTATTAGGGCATGAGATATAGGGCAACACAATTTTGTAGCTGGAAATAGGGGATTCTTCCTCTACCGGTCGTCTATACATTGCCCACGTTTCTCTTTTCTTGTTTTCAGGTCTAGGATGAAGCGGAGAAGACGAGGTGTGACCGTTCATCACAGTAGAAGTACCGACCCGCTCGGTTTATTCTTCTTCATCACCCATGTCTAATCTTTGTTAAATTCCTGATATTATGTTGTAGATGATGAGTTCTTGCTAGTTAGCTTGAATATAGTATGAAGTTAGTTTGATGCTTTGTTGAGTTGGTAATTGAAACTAAAGAATTAGGAAGAAAAATAATGAAAAATACTTGTACATTATGCTTAGATATTAGTACGCACGCCAAGTGTTTGATGAAATGGCTAGGAGAAGTTAGAAGGTGAAACTGTATGCAAGAATTTGGTAAATTGGTTTTGAATTTGATAATGTTGTATTTGATAGCTAAGTTAGCATGAGATATGCGTTTTGGATGAAAACATGTGGGTAGTTGGTTGATGACGTGATTCGGAAAAAGTATGCTTTAGGAACTAGTACCCTATGTTTGAATGGTAGTGCACACCATGAGTCGGATTAGTGACATAATGGTAATTTAGAATTGAGTGTGTACTAAGTGTATAGGTTGAAGACAACTAGTAAAGCTTGATGTTACGATTACATTAAATTGGCTAACTTGGTATGTAGTTGTCAAATGTAGGATCATGAAAGTGTTACTATTTGTAAATTGCTTTTTGTGAATATCGAGTATGAAATCAAGTGATCATGTAGTTGTATGTACTACATGACATGAATATGAAATGTGTATGATGTTACTATAATAGTTTATCATATCAAGATAAATGTGTGTGTTCATAAGTGGGAAATAAGTAAGTATGACCGTTGACTTTCTGAAAAGTCAATGAATATGGGAGTGACATGATTAGACTTATGAATATGTTTATGAGACTTTAAAGAATCGTTGTAACAACCATAAATTTAAAAACATTATTTTAGAAATAAAAGAATTATAATAATTTATAATAAACTAAACATTTATCTTATGATCCATCCTTCTGTATATCAACCAAAACTACTATTTGTATTATAAATTACCCAATAGGAAACCCTAATTAAGACACCCAAGTAATTCCGTACAAACCCTAGAAATTTCAGAAAAATCAGAATCAGGATCAGGGCCCCTAAAACTCAGGGGGGGGGGGGTATTCCCTACTTGACGATTATCTTAATAACTTGCTGTCGAAGTTGAAATTTTAAAATCTGTCGACTCAGCTAGGCTAGTCCCACACGTGGCAACCCTATGCATAAAATAAGTTTTTACGCGGGCCGCGTAAGGATAGGTTAAATGTCATGCGGGCCACGACAATGTCAAAATTTCACTATAAATAGAGGATGTTGGGACTTGATTCTGGGCACAAAAACGACGAAGAAATTCCAATTCTACACGGAGTTATGCTCTGTTTACCACAATTAACACACACGGATCACTAATTGCTGCTGTAATCAGGGTATTAGCTCAATCGCTGATACGATTCAATGTCCGATTGATTGAAATCAATCCAATGGATGTTTAAGTGCTGCTCAAATTTGGGTTATGCTTTGTCATTAGTGGTGATTCCGATGGATGTTTAAGTAATTTCACTTTGTCATTAGTTATGATTCCGATGGATGTTTAAGTGTTTACACTTTGTCATTCGTTGTGAATCCGATGGATGTTTAAGTGATTTCACTTTGTCATTAATTGTGAATCCGATGGATGTTTAAGTATCGCACTTTGTCATTCGTTGTGAGGATTTTAATCTCGTGAGTTATCGTAAATGTTGTATTAAGTTACTAACCTAGTTTGTGTGCATGTTATTTAAATTAGGTTAAAAGCTTAATCAGTAGTCTAAACTCTGCTCGTATAAATCTGAAATATTATCAAAAGGTAGCATAACTTTGGAATTATTAAGGTACGGATCCTTACCCCACTCCTTGTTGTTTGATATTCAATTGTTATAAACCCGTTGAATTCGTATATCTTTTCAACCTCATCACGTCTTTGATTATCGATTCATTTGACAGTCCGTTTGATTCCTATTCTAATCATACTTTTGGAATTAGCTTTCATGTCATGCGATAGTATTATGTTAGTTGTACTCATTATCGCATGTTCCAATATATGTTATGTCTTGTTATGAAAAATATTTTGATAAGTTATGTAAATAAGACCATTTGTACTCTGATACCCTGAGTATCGCTTCTCGTGGAGTGTCCCACGAGCATGTTGTTGCGGCACCGACATCATGTGCTCCATCCGTGACGGAGAGATCAGTTCACGGCGTCTCTTAAGTACAAGTGTGGTACATATGGCTATTAGGAGGCGTATGGATCGATCCTAGGATTTAAGTTAAGGAGGTGGATAGCGGGTATGCCAACTCGCCATCTCGTGTGATAATTATGCAGGAGTAGCTACCTGTGTATTGTCACGTTTTAAGTTTGGCTCATGGGTACATCTGTATGATTTATATTATGAAATTATGTTATTTGCATCGTATCATTTTCGCATAAAGTTTCCTCCGAATAACATTTCATATAAAGCATTATTTGTTCTTTGAGCCTATAATTCCGTACTGAGCATTCGGCTCATTCCGTAAAGTTTTTTGTATATACAGGTCCGCAGGTTATTTTGGGAAGGGAAAAGAGAGAAGAATAAAGCCTAGGAATAAATCTGAAGATGTTAGTTAATTAAGTCGAATGTCTCCGCTTGTATAATAATCTTAAGTTTAGTTGTCATGTGATTGTATCCTTATCAAATAAATAAATGGAATTATGACTTTTGTTTATGATACCACTGTTATTGTGACACGTCAGCCTTCTGGGTTGGGGTGTTACAGCTATGGTATCAGAGCAAAGGTTCTTTCCTGTAGAAAACTTGAAGATAGTAATTAAAACCTGTGAGGAATGGGTAGATATCTATGATAGGATTCAACTTGATCTCTTATTTGGTTTAACTCCTATGTCTAT
>JARYGA010054987.1:0-38324 GCA_030545235.1 Helianthus tuberosus
TTGCCTCGGGGAGTGTGCCACTGAAAATTGGTTTGTGCAATTTCCTCAATTTGATTATATATTTCATTTGGGCGACGATTACCTAGAAGTCCCCAGGAGCTAGAATCAAGTCTTTATCTTGTGTGTGACAACAATCCATTGTAGAAAGTGGATACTTGTTGCCATACCGCAAGACCGTGACGAGGACACTTTCTTAGTAGCTCCTTGAACCTTTCCCAAGTTTCATATAAGGATTCCCCATCCTCTTGTGATTATGTGTTAATTTCAGTCATTAATTTAGCCGTTTTAGCAGGAGGGAAATTCTTATATAGAAACTTTTGGGCCAGTTCATCCCAGGTGTTTACCGAGTCAACTGGGAGGGTATTGAGCCAAGCCTTAGCCCGGTATTTTAGTGAAAATGGAAACATTCGAAGGCGGATGGCGTCATTTGATGCTCCATTGATCCGGAAGGTATCACATATTTCTAAGAAATTAGTAATATGTAGATGGGGATCCTCGTCCGCAAGCCCATGAAAGGTTGCGGAGTTTTGAAGCATTTGTATCAAATGCGGCCGAAGTTCGAAGTTGTTGGCTTCTACATTCGGTGCATTGATAGCGGCGCCGAGATTACCTACAGTGGGCCGTAGGTAATCCATGAGGGTACGTTGGTCCGCCATTGGAATTTGGTCCCCCGAAACTTTCTCTTGGTTTTTAGCTTTAAGTCTTTTTCTGAGAAAGCGTTCGGGTTCTTCAAGAGGTTCTTTTATGTCTCTACTAGAACTGGAGCTCATACACTACGTAGGAAGTTCAAATGTGGCGCCTGGGTTCCAAGTCCTGCAGCAAAAACATAAAAGAACGTTGGTCAGAAGGTTCACCACGGCCCCGTGTTCAGCTGAACACGGCCCGTGGTCGGAGTTACAGTGTTTGTTTTCTGGATCCGTGTTACTGGGGAGTTGGACACGGCCCCGTGTTGCACCGACACGGCCCCGTGCTCAGCTCTCTGTAACTCAGAAAATAAAAACTGCCAGTGACAATGCTGGGCACGGCCCGTGTCCGACCTGGCACGGCCCGTGCTGAGCTCTGCAGAAACTGAAAAAAAAACTAAAAAAATCCTAAAAAAATGAAAAATAAGAAAAACGATTAGGCCGTTGATTCGTAACTTTCTTAAAATCCTTGTGTCCCCGGCAACGGCGCCAAAAACTTGATGCGTGTTGAGTGTTATATATATTAGGTATATATTTTAAGCCCCTTTAACACTTTTATTAGCCAAGTTTTAAATTTATAAAACACGATATTTACTAACACTAAACACACATATGGGCAAGTGCACCCATCGTGAGCGTAGTATAGTGTTGGTAAGATACCGAGGTCGTCCAAGGACACAAGAGCTTTTAGTACCGGTTTATCCTCAACGTCTAATCAAATCAAAAAGTTTAGAAAAAAGGTTTTTAAACTAAGAAAAATAAAAACTAACTAAAATGCTGAAAATAAGAATAAAAATAAAAACAGATAGACAAGATGAATCACTTGGTTCCGACTCGTATCTAGTGTAACCTTTGATTATTTCCGCACTTTTGCACATAATTAAGAGATTATCTTAGTTATTGTAGTAGGCCCCTCTTTTGAAGGTGACGTTACCCTCACCCCAGTAGTTTGAGTCAGCAAGGATACAATCCTAAAAGGGTGGATTATTGAAAGATAATGAATTAAGTTATTAATGCAGTATTATGGTAGGCCCCTCTTTTGAAGGAGACGTTACCCTCGGCTAAGTAGTCTGAGTCAGCAGGGATACAGTCCTACGTAGCTGGGTTATAGTATTAATAGTAGTTTAACTTATGAGGGGGTCAAAGAGTTTGGACCCCCGCCATCCAATACCGTGAAGTATTGAAGGAGGTCCTACTAAATTTGACCCAGGTCCATTGCAGGACCTCTAAACGCTGAACAATGGCAAGACTCTTACCAAACCGTTCCCTTAACCCCCGACCAGGTAGCCAACATATCTCCATATAGACCGTGGAGATATGAATGGTGAAAATCTTTTATTTTATATAGACAGTAAAATAATGCCAAGACACCACGGACAAACGATAAGGAAGAATCACCTCCAACATAAGAAACTAGTTATTAAAGTCATTAATACAAAACCGATTAAAAAGTGCAAAAAGATTAGAAATAAAAAGTATTACACTAGACACTTTGTCTTCACCAAGTGATGTAAGAGACTTAGGCAAACATGGCCTTGATTGTCAAGAACTCTTACGATCAATCTTGGATCCCGAGACGACTCACACACTCTACGATGGACAATGGATGATGGTGGTGGATGATGGTGTTATGGTGATGGTGGGTGGTGGATGAAGTGTGAGAGAGGTGGTGTGCCAAGGGATGGTTTGAGCTCTAGCCAAGAACTCCTATTTATAGGCTGAACAGGAGCTCGGGCACGGCCCCGTGTCCACATCCTTCTCTTTCTTCATTTAATGCAGCTTTGTCTTATTAGTTGACCACGCCCCCGTGTCCGCTGAGTACGACCCCGTGTGCAGAAGAATCTTTGTACTATGAAGATTTGCCAGATTGTGCGAATCTTATAGTTGACCACGGCCCCATGTCCGCTGAGAACGGCCCCGTGGTGGGCAATAGAAGCTTCTACCACTTTGTCTTTTCTGCTGACACTTGGGCACGCCCCCGTGCTGGCTGAGCACGGGGCGTGTTCAGTCTTCTTTTATCTTGTTTTGCTTGGGAAGATGCTGTCGTGGGGTCGGGCATGTCACGTCTTATTCCTTTTCTTGTATTTATGTTAGATTTTGATGTCTTTTTGCTTCTTTTGTTAATTTGAGCTCATTTAATCCTGAAAATACAAAAGGAAGACAAAAGCACACTTTTCCAACATTAGTACTAAAAATGGTTAGTTTTATGCCCCAATTGATGTAATTTATATGTTGCATTTTGCACACATCATGCTACAACTGTGAACCTCAATATTAACAGAGATGATCTCCAAGCTATGATTGAAGCAGCTGTTGGAAAAGCTATTAGAAAGGTCATGAAAAAGTTCAAGGAGCCCGATACTACTTGCTCCAAATCCCATTTAAAACCATACTCCTTGCTCATGAGAAAAATTTTGTTCATGCCTCGAATGGGAAGGATGAACCAAAAAGGAAAAGGGAAGGGGATAACTCCTAGAAATCTAGGAAAGAAAGGAAAGTCCGGACTCGATACGGACCAACAAAAGTCCAATAAAAAGCCTGTATACAAGACCTGCTATAAAAGGCACTGGGGACAGTGTCGATTGGAGCAAAGGCTAAAGCGGTGTGGCGTCTGTAAAAGAACTGGTCATCAGTCCCATGAATGTAGAAACTTAGAGAATGCAATCTGTTTCGGCTGTGGAGAAAAGGGCCACATAAGGACTACCTGCCCTAAAATTTTCAAATATGGTACAGCTAAGTATGAAGAGGCTAAGAATGGAGGAGTTTAAACCCTCCTGATAAATGCCAGAGGCGGTTCATATCAATATAGACACCAGGTACGTCCCTTATCGTAACTTAATCGCTAAGAATTCTGTTTTAATTCAGGTTCTACTAAGTCTTTCATATAAAATAAGCTTAGCAAACTTTTAGAATTTCTCCCATAAGAACTCCGGATAATAAGTATAAGGTAAAGCTTACCGACAAAAATCATAGAAACCATTTCTTCTATTCTCGTCGAATAATCTTCATTCCCAAGATCTGGAGTACTCTATCTTCAGATAGAGTACGACAATCTATGTTATTTTATTTTGTTATCTCATTGATTTCTATCAACTGCGAATGCTAGACTTTGCTTGATAAAAGCGCCATATGAGGATTGGCGTATCCTAGTGTGTTCCATAGATTGCTTCCATGCCTGATCAGTATGGAGGTTTAATGCATGGAACCATTGAGATATCCCAATGGTCATATTGTACTAAAGTCAGCTAATGGTATTCAAAGAAGATATCCAGAATAGAAATGTCCAAGTAAGCGTCACTAATTAAGGCATCTAAGCATTAATAAAGAAAATGTGTCATTTATATGGCATAGATAACGATAGATGAACTGAAGCCTGAGATTTAGATTATCTCTGTAATCTCCATGTGTCTTGATTTTCTTCTCCAAAGAACTACCCTATATACTTCCTAAGACAAGCAGAGTTAAGATTAACATCTCGCTTAGGGCTGCATTTATTGTAAAAACTCCATATCGGTTTGTACCAACGAAAATGGAATAACTAAGAGTCAATCAGAAAAGCTTTTAGAGAAGATTTCATAAAGCCTAGCTCATCATTCTTAGAGCTCCAGTATTATTATTTAAGGAAGTCGGTTCAATGTGCTTATGCATTGATTACCGCAACCCTAACTAGGTAACAATTGAGAATCGCTATCAGCTACCCAGGATCGTCGACTCGTTCAAATAACCATGAGGTTATTTATTCTTTAAGATTGGCTTAAGCAGTAGTTGGAATGACTATCTCACCGTAAATAAGCTCTCCTATAACTAATGGTTGTTATATAAGTACCAGGGTTGCTCCTTTGGGGACCTTGTATAGATGGAATGTCAAACGTCTGTTTGATGGACAGGACTTTGGTAAGTCCAATTATCAGGATCTGAAAGTTGCCCTGAAGATGACGGATAAGATCATATAAATTTATGATCGTCTGGAAGCTGCCAGTAATCGGCGGAAAATCAATGATTGATGAAAGTCGTTGTCACACCCCTTTCTACGGCGGAAGCACGAGGTGTGATCATGAAAGGTTCTCATTGCATACGAAGAGTAAACATGCTACATGCTCGTAAAATAACATCAAATACCATAATTTGAAAACATAAGTTTAGCGTTTACATCGCTAGACAGCTTAAAACATTGTCTTAAGAGTTTACAACTTTATTTAAAGTTAAACACAAGCGACATCCACGAGCATAAGCAAGACCACGCGCACATCCATCCTAGTTACCTGAAATACATGTGAGTTTTTGGAAAAACGTCAACATAAAGTTGGTGTGAATTCATGCAGTTTTGTATTTCATGCTTGTATACTTTGTATGAAAACATAGTTTGTGAGTAAATCAAGTTTTCATATATAAATTCAGTTTCATGTGTACACCACATACACATGTATAATTCAATTTCTTCTTGAGTACCCCACGTACTCAAGTATAATTCTCATTTTCTTGAGTACCCCACGTACTTCAAGTATAATTCAATCTTCTTGAGTACCCCACGTACTTCAAGTTATATATCAATTTTAGTATGGTATGAATTTTATGTAAATACAGTATTTCTGTAAATATCAGATTGTTAATGGGTTGCAAAGCCATTAACATGTGGCACGACATAGGAAGTCACCAAACCTAAGGCATTTAATTGGTATATTCTGAGACACAAAAGCACTACTCGATTCTCGCCCCGACCGGTAGTGTGGCTGCCAGGCACCCGTTAGATCTAACCTTTTGTTCTGCGGTCTAAGTATGTACACGATTAATGGTGCTTCTGTACCCTATTCGTGACACTATGTCTCATAACGCATCCTACTTGGTTCTCGTTCTCACCAAGCGCGTTTCTTGTTATCATTTCTCATAGCGCCTCATACTTGGTTCTCGTTCTCACCAAATGCGCTTCTTTTTATCGTTTCTTATAACGCATCCAACTTGGTTCTCGTCCTCACCAAGTGCGTTTCTTATTATCTTATAATTTGTCACACTTGGTTCTCGTTCTCACCAAGTGTACTTCTTGTATTTATATCATACCAATTATAAATATTGTACTTTTGTACATGTATTTCACCCCCGAAGTTATAAAAACTGAAAACAGTTAAAGAAAAGGGGGAGCATGAACTCACAACTTTGCGTTCCTAGCGTCGTAAACTCCACCGGATTTGCTTAATTAACGTCGTAACCTATACGCGTTTTCTTAACGTTAGTCACTAGACTTGCGTCGCACAAGTACAGTCACTTTCTTTTGTATATATTCTTGTGTTAAAATATTCTATATTTTTAACCACGTATTTTACTTATATTATTTTCTCCAAAAATAAATATAAGTCTTTTGTGTTTTGCACTTTGCACCCGAATTATGTATTTTGTATGTTGTATGTGTATTTTTATATTTCTACTCCTCATGAGTAATTAGTGTATTTTTAAGTCTTAATACACTAGCACGTATAACACATACTATATACACTTAGCACAAAAGTTGGTGTTCAAATAATATATATTTTTCTTTCAAAAATATATACTTAATATCCATTTTTATTCTTGAAAAATCACCATTTCTCATCACCAAAAATTAGGGAAACCTTGGTAATACTTTTAAATACATTTTTAGGGAATAAGTTTCTCAAAAACTTATATTTTTTTTCTAAGTGTCAAAATTTATAAAAATTTTGACAGAGTTTCCCCTAAAAATGGAGGTTTCCCATGTTTTCAAAACATGTGTTTATTTTCTTTTAAATCATTATCAATCATCAACAACAATTATCAACAATACTCATCAGCAATAATCACTAGTTTCTCCATTTCATGAACTTGAATATTTACAAAAATGTGTAGTAACTTACTAGCACATTTAGTAAGTCTTGTTATCGTTAAAAATAAGTTTAATTTCTTAAAAACTTTATTTTTAACGAATATGAAGTTTCACAACTTCTAGTCGGTTTTTACGAAAATTATTTCTTTGTTAAAACCTTTGTTACACAAGTGTTCACACACTTGTTTGTTCACAAAAACCACTTTTGTTTGTGTAAGATCCGGTTTAGAACATGTGATTTCTTTTGATGCTTGGTCTTTTGAAAATACCACTGGTAGATACATAGATCTACTAGTTTTAAACATTATTTCCCAAGTTAAATTGCTTTTACACAAGTTCATGATGTGTGTGGTAGAGTTTCATCATTTAACCTTTGTTACTCTTAAACAAGCTTTATGTCATAATCCAAGATCATGACTAAACCGGGTTAAATGATGATCCGAGCTACCATATCATAGATCGGGTCCAAACAATCACACAAGTCAAATACTACATGATTTACACAACATATGTGCTTTTAACCACCATTTTTCATGCCTTTAGTAGACTTTTAAGCATCATATTGCATGTTAACGAGTTTTAACCGACAAAAATCCTTTTAACCACTTTAGAATAGTTTAAATACGAGTTCTAAGTGTTATACCTCTAGCTCAAGGCTAGGGAAGGATCTTGACGGAAATGGCGTGGATAAAAGCTAGAGAATGAGGTCCTTCGCGTTCCGTTTGCTCCAAGACCCCTAATATGCAACCCTTGATGCTTGAATGAACTTGGAATGTGAAGATGGAAATCGAAAATGATGGATAAGGGGGGTGGGGGTCTCGGCCGAGAGCTCTAGAGAGCAAGTGAGGAGAGTTGGTTTTTGTGTTGTGTGGCAAATGAACTTGTGTGTATTACTAAGTTACTTATAGACAATTGCCATGGGTATTAACCAAGGGTTAGTGTGTTAAGTAGATATTAGACAACAATCACTAAACAAATCATCCAGGTACAAGTGTGTCCCCTAGAGGGACGGTTTCGGTCAAGAGGGGGGGAGGTCCCTTGGTTCGATCTCAACTAGATTAGTTGATGTTTAGTTAGGTTAAATAGGTTAGTTAAGTGTTTAACTCAGTTAGTGATGTTTAGTGCTTTAAAGCGGGTGTTAGGGTATTCAGGGACCCTAACTGGCTCAGAAAAAGATAAATAATGTTATTAACAATATTTTTGTGTTCCGGGTATAGTCCGGTGGTTCGGTTACATACCGATTCGTTAAAGTGCTAAATTACACTCTTTAGTGTCGTTTAAGTACCTTTCTTGTACTCTTTCAATTCCCAACACTTAGGGAAATATTCTGGATAATAAAACGACATTTCTGCATAATATTTATATGTCTAATGCTGATTTATTGCTGAATTTTATAAATTCTGCACTTAAAGTGCGTTTCGGGTGCTTTTTAGTGCTTATTGTTGCTTTCGTATTGCATATACATTAACCCTTGTATGTACTCTTGGGTTTTAATGCATTCTTGTTGTCGGACCTACACCTAGGCTCCAATTTTATTGTCTGACTGCTTTCTGCAGTTCAGTCGACACAGTGTGTCTTACCGGTGAGTTTACTATTATTTTTGACGCAACGCTCTCGTTTATGCATAAAGCAATATTTTGTAGTATACAACATGCATGAATTCACTTGCTTAATCATGTGTTTAGACATTGCTGACACTTAAACTCATAATTGCAGTCATTAAGCAATAATTAATGTGTACGGAAATTACCGGTTTGGGCCAGTTGTCACAGTCGTAAACCTCTTAAGTTCTTAATAAGGAATAAGATTCAACTGAAAGTATCACCCTAGAAGGGTGTGCTGAATTTTAATTTAATGGGCTAGTTAAGCTCTGGATATATAGGATCATTTGAGAAAATCGAATATATCAAGATCAGTAGCCTATAAGCTAAAACTTACCTAAGGAACTTGATGGTAGTCACAATGTGTTCCACACTGGTGATTTAAGGATATGTCTAGCCGTTAAGTCGATAGCATTATGATGTGCATATTAATGAAAACTTATGGTTTGATGAGAAACCAATATCGATTAAGGATCAACAGGATTCAAAGCTCCAAAAGAAAGCATGTACCTATTGTAAAGGTTAAACGGGATACCGTTGGGGCCCCGAATATACACGAGAGGTCGTATTCACATTGTAACAAAAGAACTCCTATATTTTTAGAAAATCTCGAGGTCGAGATTTCTTTTAAGGGGGTGAGGATGTAACACCTCGTAAAAATCACGTCCAATGATGTGTTGACACGTGTACTAAACCCTAGTAAAGTCAAACGTTGACTATGAGGGACTAATTTTGCAAAAAATCAAAAAATTTGAATGCGAAAGGACTAAAAGTGTCAACATGCTTAAACTAAGCCTCTGAATGACATCACACGGTATTCGTATTTACAAATGAGCCACTTGTTGGTCGAGAGGAGCCGTTTGCATAATTATTTGAAAGTTTGCGCGTTGAAGGGTCAAAAGCGTCAACATGTTAATTCTTACCTCTGAGTGACCTTTTAACAAACCGAGAGCTTCATGATGTGGGATTATACTCACGCGAATGCCCAATATTGGCCGTCTAAGGCTTTTATGCCAATAAGTGACGTTACGCGCAACTTTGCAAGTTAAAGGGGTTAAAAGCGTCAATATGTTTAATTATACCTCTGAATGACCTTTTAACAAACCCGAAGTATTATGAAGTGCAATCATACTCTTGAGAATGCCTATAATGGCCTACTTAGGGCTTTGACGCAATAAAATGATAATACGCGCAAGTTTGCACGTTAGAGGGACAAAAAGCGTCAACTTTTAAATCTACGCCTTTGGGTGACCATTTAGGCAGACGGAAGCATCGTAATATCTAAACACATGCTTGGGAATACTCAATATGGGCCACGAAAGGCTTAGATATCGTTAAACGATATTACGCGCTACTTTGCGCGATTAAGGGACTAAAAGCGACGAATTGCGAAACTACGCCTTTGAGAGGTCTTTTGATTAAACCGAAAACTCCACTATGCTTGGTCGTACTACCGAATGTGCGTAAGGTTGGCCATTAGAAATTTTCTACCATATTATAACATTTCATAAGAATTTTAACATAGTGTACGAAAGACGTCAACTTTGGATAGTTGTTTGTGCATAAAAACTTATGAGGACCTTTCCTGCCATACCTCAAACTTTATTCTGAACCCGGTGTGAGTCATGAGCCGAGAACCCGTCGGGCTGCACCTTCTCGGGCCATCTAAAACAACATCATCAGCTGTTAAAGTTGTTAATATGTGCGATATAAGACACAGGGACCAAAACAGCACATGCTGCCAAACTTATTTTTGGGCCAGACCTTGCTGGCGGGCCGCGACCGCCAGGCCCAAGGCCTACGCGGGCCGCGAGCTACCCAAACAGTAGCACATTTTGTTGTTTTCTTCTACTTTGATGGTTTTTCTATTCTGGTTTCCCCACAAAACCACTTTTGATCATTCTATGGACATGTTAATTGTTTTATTAACTAGTTTTACACATGGAATAATCCTAGCAAGAATCTAGACACTTGGCATAATCTTATTCCAACTCAAAATCTATAAATAGGTGAGTTTTTCTCACTTTTAAGCTTGCACCTTCAAATTCAAATCTGCTATCTCTCTCAAATCATAGAGGATCCTGATCATTTTGGAACCTCTTTTGAGTTCTATTAAGTCAATAGGACCATTTGTAAGTGTCCTTTCGTGACTAGTTATTTTGTTTGGCTTTTAAAGCCGAAAAGTTAAGCGTTTTCGATAAACACTTTGACTTTTAGCTAGACCATAAACGGTCAAGCCATTGTTCGCAACGAACATGGCTACGTGATCATAATTAGGTAGGTGTTAAACCCTCAAAAGGGCACCTCCTAATTATCATGTTTACTTAGTTAATTGTCGGGTCAAAGTAATTAAAATAAAAGTCAAACGGGTCAATTTTAAATAAAATTCATAACTGATAATATAGAAGCTATAAAATCAGTTTTGTCACTTTAATAACTTGGTAAATATTAATTGAACATGTCTAGGCATGTTCAACCCAAAAATTCTGAGTTTAGGCTCGGTTCCCAACCGAAAGTCGCAAAAGTAGACTTTTACTTTGACTTTCAGTTCTGACCCGATTTAGCTTAGTTTAACTATGCCTTAGGGTTCCTTTGTGACCATATTATATGTTAGTATAGCCCTCTGAGGACATACTACATGGTCCCTTAGAAATCATAGATCATTTGCATGTTTCCGTTAAATGCTTAAAAATTGACTATTATGCCCTTATGTTGTAAAAACGAGATTTTTGAAAATGTGAGAGGACAAAAAGCTTTATTACTGATTTATAAGTATGTCCTAAAAATTTGACATCAGTTTCTGGTCTCAAATGAAAGTTATGCAAGATATCGTAAAACAAAACTTTTTGTTAATTAAATTGCATTTTTAGCATAAATCATATTTAAACCCAATTTTTGGCACCAAACTTACTACCTACTATTATGATATAATTTTTAGGTATTTTTGGAAATTTTTGTCAGATTTTATACTGACCATAACATAGAGTTCTTATGTAAATTCGGTAATTGACGATAATGCCCTTTTCATTAATAAAATGAGTTTTACATATCAATTACATGCCAAACTTTTCCTACTGATGTTATATATTAAATAAAATATTTTAAGCATTTGAGACTGATCAAAACTTCATAATTTATAAACATCTTGAATATCGTCAAATTACAGACTTTTACGCTAATTAGGCGCATAGTATGGTTTAAAACCGTATTTAACGCTTAAGACTTGTTACCTACTGATTTTAAAAATAAATTTTTATACTTTAATAGTAAGTATAATTCTTGAACTCAGATTTCCAAATTTGACCTTAAAAACACATGTGAAATGACCAAAATGCCCCTACAATGCATAGTTTGGCCATAAATGATAAACCTCACATATGTATAATATCTTACAGATGTAACTTGATAAAATAAATATTTTTACTAAATGTTTTAGACCAGAACCTAAGTTTGCTATTAAATCTCTTTTATAAAATATTTTACTCATCCGGTTACCCGTTATGCATATACGCGTTCGGTACGGTTTATGTAACTAGTTTGCATGAATTAGCCGAAACGGGTCAAACCTTATCATTTATATTTCAAAATCCAGAATGTATTTAGTTTACCCATTATATACAGGTCTTCATACTTGTTGGGTCTAAATTACATTCCAATCCGGTCATCGCTTAATCTAGCGTTTCGTACCGTAAACCTTTCTTTAAACTAACCGGTCTAAGTTTACAACCTAAATAAGACCCGTTAGTAATCAAATAGGCTAATATAACCTTCGTTCCAGATTAGGAGCCCCGGTAAAAGACACTTGCACTTGTTTGAATAGATTATACAGCTGAGTACACAAATCTTGCATTTTAAGCCCAGGTAAATACTTTTAACTTATTTTCCCTTATACGGGCTTGGGATACAGTAAACTATTACCGCTTGGTCAGGTATTGAATATTTAATCAATTAGTGGTTAAATCATTGAGATAACCCGTTTTAATCTGTCTTGTTTGATACAAAGCATTTGGGGGTTAATGACCGTGTCCTGGATATCCTTGGCATCATTTAAATGCAAATTACCATGACCTAAGCACGGGGTGTAGGCATACACCTGACAGTTGTGATACGGATTCTTTTCCCCAAAAAGGGAATTAAGATACAAAATATAACCACACGTGAGGATAACTCCTTGTGGACTATATTAGTGGTGTGTTAATTAATCATGATTCGGCTCTTCTATTCCGGGCCCTGAACATACGACAAACATGTAAATCTGTATACAAGATTATTCTATATAATTGTCCTAAATTATAAAAGAATATTTGTGCCTTGTGCAATTAAATCAATTTTATAAACACTTTTCAAATGAGTCGGTTAATTGTATTTACCAGTGTAACTGACATATTTTCAAAAGACTAAGTGACAGGTAATATACGTAATTGGCTGGAAGATCCTTGGTGTCAATGAAGGATCTTGCAAATCCTTAGGATGCCCTAAAGTCTGCTAAACTTCATTTTGTACATTTTAATATGATCCGCCTGTGGATTTAATATTGCAAGCTCGAATGTAATTATCTTTTCAGTATTTCTGACAATTGGGTTTGTAATAATATTTTATATTCCAAGACTTTCGCTGTGTTATTCTGTGTATGTTTGAATATGACGATATCAATCTTACGTCACGATATTCCCCATCGGGCCCACCGGGCTGAGCTGTAAATATCGGGGTGTGACACTAGGTCTTTACACTGTTTGATATCTGGGGTATTATACCTGGTCTTCTGATATTGCGGAAGCAATGGCCTAGACCTCGTATAATACTTTACGCGCTTAAAGCTTACCCTCTGCATAAAAATTGAGAAAATATCGAAAGATATAAATCAATTGCAGTTGTAAAGAAGATCCCTAAGTGGGACACACCTCAAGTCGAGCCTTCATCTCTTTGACTGAACAGTAGTTCATACCTGAGCTCTTAAGGCCTCGCACTAACCCAGAGTACAGATATCATTATGGTATATTCACCTGTAATACTGAATCTAGGGAATCTTGATACGGGAGTATATTCTGAGATGGGACACGCGAATAAGTTTAAGTTCCTAAAACACTAATCTCGTATCTCGAATCAGTTGAACTTTGTGTGAAAATTTAAGTGGATCAGTATACTGACAATCTAAGTGAATCGTTTAGAACGTAAAGTGTTTATAGCTCAACGGTGCTAGTGGTTTGTCATAAACTGATATGATCCTTTGACACGAACTCAAATAAAAATATTGTTTGTAAATATTTTTTCTGCTTTATGTTTCAGAAAAATACAAAAAGATTTTGTTTCTCCTTTATTTTCGACAACTGTCGTCTGAAAGCTGAGTTTCAAAATCTGAGTATGCTGATCATGTTTCTGAAAATAAACAAGTTCATTAATTTGAAACTTGAAGTTTTAAATCGAAAAATCAAAAACAGTTTGTGAGATCTCCAAGGTCATTAATTTAGACTTGGAAGATTATTTGTGAGGTTTTGGATTCTTAAAATTGTCAAATTCATAAAGTCATTTGATAGGGGGAGAGAGCCAAGTTATTCCTGGAAATTACATATTGTTGTATTTGTGCAATAGAGCCAGGTTCTCGATCCAAATATATTTTAAGAGCCAGGTCATCATTCCTGAAAAAAACCTAAAAAGCTTTCACTGTCACATATTTGAAATGCTCCAGCTTATGTTGAGAGTTAGGTTTTCAATCTTAAATTGTCAAATTTCTTATAAATGTTTGAGACATTGCAGATGTTAAGCCAGACTACGATCCCGATAGCTACGACTAAGGGGGAGTCTGAAGTCGAGCTCATCGCAAGGGGGAGCTTGTAGCTGAAGAACCAGGTGTTTATCCAAAAGCACGGAAGCTTTACGAAAGGGGGAGCCTGAAGAAAGAGTCGATCGAAAGGGGGAGCTGATTTAGAACGTAGAATCAAGAAAAGATTGAAGAGGGAGTCTGTGGTTGCTGAAGATGTCAAAGTTTCTTAAAGACTCAGAGAGAGAAAAGACAAAAAGCTATGAGATTGACTGCGGCAATATCCAAGGGGGAGTCTGTGAGTGCACGAATGTCTATCGCCTCCGTCAATCCAAATCGTAGCAAGAAATGGAACAAAACTAGATTTTATATTGTTGAACATAGGGCAATGCCATTTTTGTAAATAAGGAAACCCTCCTTATGAAGAGCTCTATAAATAGGAGAGTTAGTTGTTTCATTTGAAACTTTTGCTATTTTGGAGATCTAGAGAGAGAAACTATCTCCAAGTGTTTCAAGGTGCTTGTTTTTTTGTCAAATCATCAATAGAAACACATTATAATTACGTTCTCGTGTTCGGCCCGCACACGTACATGGATTCCGCACGTCGTACGTGTCATACGCAATTGTTCGGGAGTCAAATCCGATCCTACAGACATGAGTGAAGGTTTCATATTGCTGGTTAAGGATTTCATGAGTATTCTCGATAACATCCTTTGTCCCACCAAATTATTCTTTTAGTGCATCCCACAACTCCTTGGCACATTTACAATGCAATACGCCACCATAGATACCATTCGGTAGAGCCATAGCCACGATACTGAAGGCTTTCGCATCTAGCTCGAATTTTTAATAATCTTGCTTGGAATAATTCCCCGGCTTATTTGGCTCAAATACATTTGGGTTTTCGGCATTTGGTATAACCGGAATATGAGGTCCTAAGACGATAGACTTCTAACACCCTGTATTTTGTTGTGCAAGTATATGCCCCATCCTACGTTGCCAAATGTTAAATTCTGATCTTACAATTAGGTGGTTTATTACTAAAGCCAATGTTGCGTGGATCATTTCAGTGCCATTTTCTCTAGTTCTTTTTTAGGAAAACTGGGTATGTGAAAGAAACTTAATTAGTTCTTCACTATACAACTCTAAGCTACGAACTATATTGGATCTTTGTTGAGCTGATCTTTAATTGTTAAACTGATTATGAAATCGAGTTTAACGTAACCAAGCTCTAATACCAATTGTTAAAACTGAGTTTGATATTTGCAAACAAATATTGATTATCATAATAGAATTCACAAACAAAAAGTCATTATCAACGATTGTTTTTCATTAATCCCAAAAGATTCAAATGTTTTACAAATCAATTGACTCTACAGTCTCCCCCTCAACTGATCATGTAACAAAATAGTCCGTACAAGAGAAGGTGACGTGTGTGATAATAGATCACTAACAGGTGTGATCTGTTTATACTAAGTACGGAAGCTCTGTTCAGTGATTGGATGACATCACCGTGGTAGTGACATCTAACATTCCTAACAGAAAAGATTCCACAGATGTTGTAAACATTTGTGCAAATCCTATCATCTGTTCTAACTAGTGTAAACACTGATAAGATAAGTACTGTTACATTGGGAAACCACTGTCTAAGCTATAATCTGTGGCAGTTATCCAAACACCTGTTTGGGCACACATATGTTTAGTCTTCTTTAGTGGTTTAGTCTTCAACAGTCTTTAGCTCTCACAAGATGTTGTTTCTTCTTGAACAACGGTTCCAAGTCTTGATCAGATGTTCGCTTTGTTCTTGAACACATGTTCTGAATAGGTATTCAAGATTCACTATCTTTGAGGAGAGACTGGTTCAGTCTTTTGTTTATTTCTTGATCAGTGGATCATGCTTTAGCTTTTGGATATCATATGTTCTTTTGTAGGTCCAACACACGATTTGCGGCTCGAACACTAACGGAGAGGTTCTTCCAGGCGTCCTAGTACACATGCACAACTTATGACATGTACAAATAACACAATCAACGTAACAAGGAAAAGAGAATGATGCAAATAAACCAAACAATTAGACAGTTTAACAAACAATAATCAACAACTAAACACAAAGAGCACGAACTCCCCGACAACAGTGCGAAAATTTGATCAGAGTGTCGCGGTCTGGTCATAAATAAATTTATAAGTTTTAATAACCTCTAACAAATAGAAAGTGGTGGCAATAAGGGTGTTGAACCACGAAGATTTTATGTTTTGTGTTAAAACTCAATAGATTATGGATTTTGTCTTATGAAGTTTACTAAATTAAGTCTTTATGTACATTGGTTGGAAAAGGTGTCGGAATTATCCAACAGTTTGTCACACTAATTATGAAAACAATTCTTGACTATGATTTCAAAACTTTAGAATGATGGTTGGAAACAATGATTTAAAGTAAGGTTCACACCCGGTTCGAAATTACAAGATCTAGGGTTCCTACACATTTTAGGTGTAATCAAAATCACAAATTGGTGTAAACGGGTATAGTGTTTCAAGGCTTAGGCGCCAATAGCTATCAATGTCACAAGACGGGCAAAGATGTGCTTCGTTACTCAAAAACATGTAAACCCTAATTTATATTAAAGCATAATTGCATGAATTCATTTCACGAAGTCAAAGGTGCGAGTGTATCTCGACAATCCGTGAATCGAAAATAAGAACAATACAATTTTCATTAATATTCAAATGTGATTAACACAGATTAAAAACTAAATACAATGTTAAAAACCCTAGAAATCTCACAAAATCTATACTAGGGTGAAACCCTAGGAGATTAGCCGTTCATCGTGGTGGAAACTTGGGACCTCAGATGTTGATGATGAAGAACTCATCATTAGAATCTTGAATTTCAGATGATCTTGATGATTGGGAATAATTGGAGGATAATTCTATGATGCATTCATGTTAATGAATGAAGAGAATGATAACGTAACTCCCCAAGATTGTTTTTATTAAAAAAAAAATAGACCCGAATATCAGTTTCATTTGACTAATCAGCATCAACTGGTATATACGCCACATCGGCGACGCCGTAGTAGCATGTCATCGCCGCGGGTATGGTAATCGACGCAACAAAATGCTGTCAGCGAGGGTGTCTACACCAGTTTGGCATCGGAGACTGTTTTCTCCGTTTCTCGCACCCGGTTCCTCCTAGCTTCGATTCAATGCCCTGTTTAGCTCCTGAAATGCTTTGTAAACTTGTCTAGACCTGCAAAACACAAACCATGTCAAAGTAGATCATTCAAAACTCAAATTCGCATAAAAAGTACAAATTTGAATACGGGAAACAACAAACTTTCAACAATGTATCAGATACCTTATATAAGTTAGTACTTATGTTACTTCCCTTCTATGACGTATCAAAATGTATACTCGTTTTCTTGAACCATATGACAACATTATATACGATAGTATATGCTCTTAGTTTAGTTATTATGGTTAAAGGATAAGGCCACTTCACATTCCACAACATGTGATCTCAGTTTATCCACAACTTAAATGCACGATCTCAGTATATACCACAATACATGTTCTTAGTTTGTTCTTTAATTTATACATACTTGTACTTGTGTGATTCAACTTATAGAACACCACTCACATTCATATTAATCTAATATCAAAGATTTAACTATCATTCTTCTTAGCCGAGCACAACCTAGATATCATGACCTATAACAATATTCTCGGTAATCATCTATTAACTTCCATTATTACTTAACATTCGTTTCCTATAACACCACACCCATAACTTGGGTGATTATGTACATTTGATACACTTAAAGCGGAACCAAATTGAACTTTCGTTAAAACTTATAATTGTTTGGGTACAAAACATTATTTATTTACAAACTCTTAAAAACTAAGAACCCCTTGGTCTTCTAAGTTCCACAAGTGTCAAGTAGTACGTATAGTTGTGCAAATGGCTTACCTGAGATAAATATACTCAAAACAACGTCAGTTATAATCTAGTGAGCTCATACTATACAATTTTATATAGATAAACCATAGTTTACATTATATACATACACAATATGGGCTTGTGACCCATTATAGTTAGGTTGGGCCTCATTGAACCTTATACGCCACGTTTACCTTATCAAAAACCACCGTACAAGGGACATTGTGACAACTCGTATAAATCCCTGTTACGTTTCGTTGTACTTTGTAATTTCATGTACGTTATATGATTTGAATATGGTGTTTGATTATATTTGAATAAGTTGTGAGCTTGGAAATGTGTTATGTGAAAAGTGTTTGTATGTATGTGAATTATGTGGAAACCGAAATCCGAAACCGAAACCGAAACCTTTGTAATACTTTATTTTTGCGAAACTTATAAGAAACCGAAATCCGTTACCTATTGACCCAAACCGAACCCACCTCTTTCTCCATAACCAATCTCGGCCCAAACAATTAAACCCAACCTGCCACCCCTCTTTCCTTGCAGCCCAACAGCCCAAATCGCCCCTTCCCTTGTGTTTTTATATTTACGTATGTGTTATTGCATGAGAACAATTTCAAAAAAAACCCTAGACTCTCTTGGTGTAGTGCGACGGCAGAAGAGAAGGCAGCCCCCCCCTTTGATCGTGTCTTCTTCCTCGCTAGTTCCTTCTCTCCGCTCCAAGGTTAGTACACATATTAGTTTGCGGCTTAGGGTTGTTCTTTTTCGCATACATGGCTGTGTTTGAGTCCTTTTTGGTAGACATGTATGGATTGCACAATTAGTTTCGGATGATTATGTTATTGCTTGAGTTATTTGATGATGTGCATATATACATGAGCATTGGCAGCGTTTTTGCGATAATCTTGATGTCTCATAGTTAGGGTTGTGTGATTCTTGATATGATAAGTGATAATTGATGGGTAATCTGCTGTTAGTCGATGATAATAAGTGTCTGGTCGTTTAAATGCGTTTTAGTATCATATAGATGAAAAACAGATTGCTGTGTAGTATAAACAGCCAACTTCAGTTGGCTGTAAACGGGTCGTTTTATATCGAAAAACTGATTTTCTGAAGTCTAAATCATACATTTTCAAAAAAATGCTTCAAATGGCACTGGAATCACATTTTTCTGAGATCGTTTGCTATTTTTAAAGAGCCGTTTTTCACAGCAGCAAAAGTTCATTTTTTTCTGCAGAAATTTCATGTTACGTTTTTCATTATAACCTGTAAACTAAATAGAGTTAGGCTGTGATTTTCGCACAGTAGCTGGGCACGGATATTGCCGTAAAACTCCCGCTGGAATTTCACCAATCGGGCAGACGATGATTTTTAAATGAATTGCTCCGTGGACTACAGTCAGAAAGTGATGAATCTGATTGCAGCCTAGTAAATGATTTTTATTAAATAATCGGTAATGAATTAGGTCCTGAGATTTTTACACAAGTTGATGTGGACAACTTAGAACTTTCTGTAAATTATTTAGATTTTTGGGATAAGACAACTATTTTATAAAAATACCCGAAAACAACCCAGTTCTGGACGTCAAAGCTGAAACGTAATAAGTTGTTATTTGCATATCTAAATGTTGTTTATGCTATCTGAGAATGATCAAACTTGTTTAATGTCAACGGAAGTGTTATGTGAATTATTGTGTTCTTTGATCACGAGAAATTATACGTGGAATATGTGTATGTACGTAAGTTGTCAAAGTGAGTGCATGGTACGTGTTAGATACGTGTAGGAGCTTTGTGCGTTACTTGAACACACTAATAAACTAAATGGTAATCGTATTAGGACGTGATTGACCTACCTCGACTCCTAACCCTTTTGAGAGACCAACCGAGCAATCGAAGGTGAGTTCACACTTTTCATCAAAGCATGGGATTCCTGGTGGTTTGGGAATGGGTTAAACAACAACTATCCCCCTTGGGTGGGATGCAACCTGCGTATTCTTCTTGGGTAGAATACATACTACCGTCCTCCTTGGGAAGGATGACAACCGTATAATACATGTCTTAAGCTTACTAGACAACAACTCTATCTTTAAGTCCCCCCGTATTTTATATTGGCTTAATCGTCGGGCCAATGGCGAACGGGTTATTAGTTAAATAGCGCTATTAGGTTTGACAAGCCTCACACCGTGCCGCAGAGGACGGGCGTGGACTAATATACTTGGGCACTTAGTCAATGATGATAGACATTGACTCAGGGCACTCAACATAACTTAAGTCAGTAGTCGATATGGTAACGGGTCTAGTGGTTTAAAACAGTGGGGTAGCTCCCCATGGCATGTTTTTATAAAGAACAAGGAACTTAACAACTTATGGTTTTTGGAACAACATTAAAACGGACCCAACTGTGAACTTGCCAACTTTTTGTTAACACCCTACTGCATGCTTTGCAGGTCATTAGGTACATGGGTGGAGCTTGCACGAGGAGTGGACGTTGTGACAAGGAACCAATTGTTGGGTTCCTACTAATAAACTTTATGATTTATAAACTGCTCTATGGGTTTTATACTTTATGCTTCCGCTAACATTTAAACTTGGTTTGGGATTTTGTTTTCGTAAACACTAAACGTTTGATTGGTTGTTTTACTTCGTTTTACTTTATTTCACTTATTGTTCAGTATGATTGGTGGTATGATCATGGCCAGTCACACGCCTCGCGGTATTACTCCGCTTGTGGATTTTGGGGGTGTGACAGACATACTGGTCCTACAGTTGTGCCCCTATGACTGTCACGCAAGTATGAGCGTGTGTCGCTGGACCTTATAAACATGAAGTGCTTGTAGGTATAACACTTTATTACCCTTCCTAGAGTGACACACCCAATTAAGCATAATAGGTCCCCATATACCCTTACCGACACATGCATACTACAACATTCTCATTATTATAATTATAAACACAACGAGTATACTATCACGGGGTATTATAGGTAATTTGTTTAATGGTGAAAATGAGTGTGAGTTTGACAAAACTAACATTATTATGACTAAATAGAAGCAAATTGAAAATAATATAGAGTCCATAGAGTAAATGAGTAATATTAGGAGTTTGTTTTTGGAAAATGTTGAGAATCTTGAAAATAGATTGGAATTACAAGTGTATATTCAGAGAATTAGATAATAGGGAAAATCTGTTAGGATCTAAGTTTCAACTTGTGTGCTTTGGTGTGTGAAAAGTGAAGTAATTGATGTAAACAAATGAACTATAATGAAAATGCAAAGATGAATTGTAGCGGATATAAATGAGCACACAAGAATGGAAAGTTTATCAAACTTGAACTACTAATTATAATCAAAAGATTACAAGAATAATTCTATAAACTCCCTCTCAGCTGGATCACTCACATTCTGTCCATACAATAGGAATGTATGTGATGTGATAAAATAGATCTCTAACATGTGAGACCTATTTATACTAAGTATAAACATATGTTTATAATCAGGACTCGCATCACCCTAATAGCGACATTTAACATTCCTTAAAGAAAATATTCCACAGATGTTATCTGATGGAATTAATAACTGATTAAGTATACTAAACATCTATTTTGATAACACTGTTACATTGAAAAGGTCTTTTCATTAAACCTCTGTTGACTAGTTCCAAACATCTGTAGATGTTTGGTTATCATCATCAATGCTTTGTCTTCAACAGGGCTTTGGTCTTTGAACAGATGTTCTTTCCTCCTCAACAGTGCTTTCCAGTTTTCAACAGTGCTTTGTGATCTTCGAATGGATAATCTGTTAGTGTTCAAGATTCATCATCTTTAGAGATAGCTATAGATCATTATTTGTTTATTTCTTGATCAGAGTAGTATATTTTTGCTTTTGATATTATTTATTCTTTTGTAGGTTTAACAAAAACTGTAATAATATTAATAATAATATAATTGTATCGAAAAAAAAAGTTAAATTGGTTAATGGGTCAATCCGAACATGGCCAGATTTTTAAAACGGGTCAATCCAAATACAATCCACTTTTCAATATGGGTCGTTTTAGTCGACCCAAAACCTTTATATTTTCGTATGGTGTCAAAAATTGTTGGCTCTATATTTAATGTATTTATTATTTAAATAATTAATAAGATTCATTATAATTATTCTAGTTCTTAAATTTACGTTTCTTGTATTTATTTTCTCTTTTCTTATTTCTAAAAATAAAAAAAAAGTTGGATTTTTTATAGTTTTTAAGATGCATATACATCAAACTGGTTTATTTTTTTTTGAACGGCAAACACGCTTTATATATATATATAAAGGGCCAGCAAGAAGCTGAAAAACAACACGGAGAACAGACAACACAAAAGCAGAAACAAGAACACAAATTACAACATAGTGGAAATATCAAAATCTAGCCACTTTTCCCAGCTAGGCGTCGGGAGTCTCGACCGAAAACTGATCCAAAGGTAGTCTTCTTCTTTTATCAACTCCACCGACTTAATGGTAGGGATGAAAAGGCCTTCGAAAACCATCTCATTTCTCGCTTTCCAAATCCTCCAGAAAATGAACCATAACCAAACTGGCCTCATAGGTTTATGTTTTAAACCACAAACCGGTTCCATCATTAACCAATGAAAGCCCAATCTCGTTCGGATTCGTGCGCCTAATCAATTTGTGCAGCTCTAAGCTGAACAATTGGACGTAGCTAACTTACAATGCACAAGAACAATTAAGAGGCCTAATACAAATAATGTAATATTTAATTTAGTTCATTAAACATTTGAACCCAAAGAAAGTTTGGCCCACTAAACCAGAAGGTTGAAATGAATGGGTCGTCAAATTTAATTGGTATACATTTCAGTGTGAATTAGAAATAAAAACGGGATGGGTTACGGATTAAAATGAACAACTTTTATATTTGTTAGGAATATAAGTTGTGCGGCTTTGGTTTATAAGAAAATGATTTTTAATCTACCTGAATATTAAAAATATAAAAAAATGATTAGGAAATATAAGTTGTTCGGGTTTAGTTTATAAGAAAATGATTTTAAATGTACCTGAATATCTATACTTCTATAATAAAAGAAATTTGATTTGGGACACATGTCATTCAATGAGGGCATCAATAATTTATAGATAAATTTTAAATTTTAAATTAAAAAGATTTAAATATTATATTAGAATTTTATTTTGATTGAATCTAAAGTCTAAAATGTGTTTTAAATCAAATCTATAATTTATGGATTTAATTTTGATTTGAAATTATTAAACAAAAACCCATAAAATTAGTAAATGATAGGTCTTGCACAGATCCCATTCATCAAATATTGTTTACCAATAAAATAACAAATAAACAACATACATAAAAGTCGAAAGTTCTAGAAAAGTACTAAAAACGATAATATTGAGATGTAAATGAAGGAATAAGAAATATATTTATTTTTAATCATAAGCTTATTATATTGATCGTACTATTAGATTCTAAATATGTTACAAATTAAAAACGAAAAACACTAAACATATAACTTTTAAAGTTTCTACCACAAAGATGTGACTTGAACCAAACCACATGAATGTGTGGTTCAACGTTTTTATGTCGTCTATCGTTTCCCCGTTTTACAGGTTCATTACAACGCGCGTGGTCCTAAATCGACTTAATGTATTTTTAGATAAGTTAGATATATGTGTTTTAAAACAAGGTAAACTCTTAACATACATATTTTTTCCTATTGTAACTAAGATGTAGAGGTCTGTGAAAGGTATCTTCACATTCGGAATGTCATAACTTTTTTTTTAAATTTAGATTTACTTAGTTGTCGTATGGTGTCTCATGTCTTTATTTTTATTTTTTCACTTATATATATATTTTATTGGTTCAATTGTACAAGTATTACACTATACATAGTATTTTCTCAACTATAGTTAATTGGTTTTATTGATTCAATTTTTGTCTATTCATTTACATTACTTTTATTTGTCTAGAAGTCCCTTTTCAGACCTTTCAAATGGTATGAGACATATTACATTATCAATAGTTTTTATTTGTTTCCTTACTAATTGTGATAAAAGTAATTATTTCGTACAATTCATATTGGTTTATAGATTTGAATACAAGCATACCTTATATTAATGTTAATGATAGCGAAAGTGAGGAAACTATATTTGGATGGTAGAAAATATAATATTATGCCAGCATTAACCCGTCAGAATAATCTGTTATCAGATAAAACCAGACACGTTACCTTTGAACAAGAAAATGTCACAATAAATATTAGTAGTGGTACAAAATGTTAAGTTCCTATGACAAATCCTAAAACAAATAACAGATCATATTATTATGAATGACTATACAAACTTCAATATTTATTTCGTATTTGGTCTGCATATTACTCTATATTATATATACTTAGATCATATTATGAACAAATTTTTTATTTTACATTATAATTATGATTCACCCCGTGTATTACACGGGCCAATAACCTAGTTAAAAATATAAAAAAATGATTAGGAAGACTAGTAACACTTACCCGATAGTAATATTGTATGACACTATGTTATAATTATATGACTCCATGTAAAATATATAAATTCTTTTTGGGTTATGATAAAAATGATTTATCACGATCGGAGAATTATAGTAAACTTACACATATTTGTGTGCTATAACATGCAAATACACATAAATTTTTACATATTAGACAAATTTATAACATACACATCATTTAGATTGGTTCTCGCAATATATGTAGAAATTCTGAAATGATGCTAGAGAATAGTAGAAAGTGACCGATATTAGCATTTCAAAAGCTAAGATCCAAATGTTGGTTCTTTTGGCTTGGTATTTATGGTTTAATAAGATTTCTTAAACTAAAATAATTTTTATTTATTTCATCACTAGTTTTTAATCCCCCCGTGTTGCAGGGCGGGGCCTAAAACTGTGCTAAGTAGCAATCGAACGACGCCCTAACCCAAGAAAAAGGTAAGACAAAAACACGGATTTTTATCGTAACGGAATAAACCAGAGAGACTAAATGCGATCATCAAACACCGTTCTATCTACCAACCTAATGATGAGCAAATCCAGAAAAAAAAGTGTAAAACAAAACAAATAAAAATAAACTTGTTTAACTTGAAAAACCCAAAAATTTACTGTGTAAAAAAACATAAAAGACAAAAAGGTGTTAGTATTACTTAACATGTTTCAAATTGTTATATCTACGTATGAACCATTAAGTGCTGAACCAGTAAAAGGTCTGAATCATTAAGAGTCTCATTAAGAGGTAAACAAACAGCCCCCTGATAGTTTTACTCAATTTAATTTCAATATATATTCTTCCTGTATCTTTAAAAAACTAGTTTGATGCACCATTTGAAGAGATTGACGGTGCCTGCCCCTTATATTAGAACAAAGCATAAAACATTACAATGATGCGTTTGTGTGACAAATGAACGTCATGTGAGAGTACATAAAAACCAATGGAACGATACATGTAAAACTACTACTATGCCGCCTTCTTGAAATACATCCTGGCTGGATATTTGGAGCGCAAAAGTTTTTATCTTATTTAGAGGGTGTTTGGGGTTGAATTTTGAAAACAGATTATGCGTTTTGAATAATCAGAATCAGATAATTAGCTGTAGCAAAACGTGCTGCAGAAAGATAGTGTTTGGATGTGATTATGTTGTTTGATATCACAATAATCAGATAATCAACTATTTGAGTGTTTGGCAAATATATATATTTTGATCTCTACAAAACGTTTTGATCTCTACAAAACGTAAAAAAATCAGTTTTTGGATTATCACGTTTTCCTGCAGTAAGGGGTGACCTACTTTTGGATTATCACTTTTTGATCTCTACAAAACGTAAAAAATCAGTTTTTATTAATTTTTTACCAAACTCTCAAAATAGATTTTTTGCGATTTCAAAACACAATAATAAAAAAATTAGGTTGAAAAAGCAATCTCAAACACCCCTTCTATGTGCATTCGAAGTGTTTAACACGTTTCGGTCACTTGACTAGCATTGTAATTTGTTTTTTACTTAAATAAATGCATTATTTTTTTTTTATAAATGGGGTGGTTGTACATTACCCAGTATTCTATGCTTTTTTGTTATACTAACCGTTGAACGCAAGAGACTTCCCAAGTGAAACCACGTGTTCATCTCACGGATGACATGTTAGATTTTTTTTTTAACTGATTGTTCTTTTTTAATCATTACAAGTCAATTACAAAAACTTTTTGGAAGCTTCCTCATACACGGAAAATAAGCGGATTTTGGTGGTCCAATAGTACGTAGCCATCTGTCTTTAACTAATACAAAAGAATTGTTATAAATGAGTAGAATTATTATGAATTATTCGAGCTAGTCCAGTACATATAAAATGAATACAAAATAATAAGTAATATAATTAGATAAATACTTGTATAATTTAAATGAGCAAGAGAGTGGCATTTTCTTAATAGTTTTTTAAATAGACTAAAATAGGTTATAACCCCGTGTATTACACGGGTTGAATAAATGAATTTTATATACCAAATAATAAAACATTATATTTTTAAAAGCCTCCTTTATTGCACGGGTTGAAGAAATGTAATTTTATATATTAAATAATAAAATAAGTTATATCTATAAGAACCATATGTATTGTACGGGTTGAATAAATGTAATATTATATACCAAATAATAAAAAAAATTATATCTTTAAAACCATTGTATTACACTGGTTGAATAAATGTAATATTGTTTACCAAATAATAAAAAAAGTTATATTTTAAAAAACCCCCGTGTATTACATGGGTTGAATAAATATGATTTTATATACCAAATAAAAAAAAAACATATTTAAAAAAACTAACGGATTTTTTTATATTTAAAGTAGGATAAGATTGAATATTAATCTAAACTAACGGATTTTTTATATTTAAAGTAGGATAAGATTGAATATTAATCTTTATTTATTTAGTTAATATAAGGTTGAAAAATCATATGATTGAATAGGTGGGAGGTTGTATGATAATAAATCGGTTAACCGTACTGAATGATAAAGATAATAGTGATTGTTGAACAAATTAATTAATCGAATTTAACAGAAACATTTGTGATGTTAGGTGGATTTTTTTTTTAATTATTTGAAAGTTAATATCGACTTTGGAATTCGTATGAATTCTTATTAGATTTGATTAAATATTATTGATAATAAAAATTTGTATTAGATTAGATTTTAGATTTGATTAAATATTATTAATAATAAAAATTTGTATTAACTTAGATTAAATATTATTATTATTAGTATTATTAAGAATTTAATAATTTTAATAAATTAAATGAGAGAATGAGAAGTGTCCCAAAACAGGTTTCTTTTATTATATAGTATAGATAGATAAGTGAAGATCCTGGTAAAACTATCATTATATTAACTTGCACCATGTGTAGATAAGATTTGGTTATTTTCTCACTTTACCCTCAACACCTCATTTTTATGATAAAATTCGGTATTTTAGTAAGTTGTCACAACTAATAAAAACTGCTTTCAGATTCTATAGTTTTATTATTGATAATAAAAAATTGGTTAGATTAGATTTGATTAAATATTATTAATAATAAAAATTTGTATTAATTTAGATTAATATTATTATTATTATTATTATTATTATTAGTATTATTAATAATTTTAATCAATTAAATGAGAGAATGACAAGTGTCCTAAAACAAGTTTATTTTATTATATAGTATAGATATAGATATAGATTATGAATGGTCCATTCGTGATTGGGTGTCACTATGTTTTGCACGACTCACTCCATTGAAATAATTCAATTCATGAAAAGATAGACAGAATTGAATAAACAT
The DNA here is from genome assembly GCA_030545235.1 of Helianthus tuberosus. NCBI lineage: Eukaryota > Viridiplantae > Streptophyta > Magnoliopsida > Asterales > Asteraceae > Helianthus > Helianthus tuberosus. The sequence goes on from JARYGA010054987.1 coordinate 27,667, forward strand.
TGATCACCACTTTGCTTTAGATTATTTTTCATATTTTCCATAATTTTTAAAAAATTAATTTTTTATATAATTTACTTGAATCAACCCAAATTAAAATTTTTAGATTTGAATGAATTCACTCTTAAAAAGGCAAAAGTTGAATAATCAGAATTAGCTAAAGCCGATTCCATAAGTAACCCTAATGATAGGCAAATTAGCAAGTTGATGTAAAAATGTTGCATAAATAAATGTTCATAAATTATAAAAGTATTGTCGTTTTCAATAATAAAACAAACGAATAAATAAACTTGTTGGTAGATGATAGAATTATTATTGATAATAAAAATTTGTATTAGATTAGATTTTAGATTTGATTAAATATTATTAATGATAAAAATTTGTATTAATTTAGATTAAATATTATTATTATTATTAGTATTATTAATAATTTTAATCAATTAAATGAGAGAATGACAAGTGTCCCAAAACAGGTTTCTTTTATTATATAGTATAGATGATTCGATATTACAAATATAATATTTTTCTAAATAAATAGCTTTAATAAAATACAAACTAAAATATAAAAATAAGACTAAATTTTTGGGTGCGGTTTTTTTTGGGTAAAGGGTTACCCCGATGAATTTTATAAATGAAACCAATAATACAAGGGTGTGTCAGTGCGACACACCAACTAGACTTGACATACCAAGCCTAGGAAACACGAACAACAACCAAAACAAAAGCAACCATTCTAAACAACACAAAACTCAAACAACCAAATCACCAGACAAACAAAAAACAAACATTAGCCTCTAGCCCGGATCCGCTCCATCATCTTCAATCTTCCAGCACTTGAAAATCCTTCGCTTAGTCGAATCGGTCCGAAATCTGAACCCCATGAGCCGCAAACGCACCGAGCATTTAATCACCTCAGCCACTTGATTAACCGTTCTCTTATGATTCTTGAAGAGCCTGTTGTTCCTTTCTTGCCATATATAATAAGACGAAGCAGCAATCAATAACTTACACACAATATGATCCACATTCTTGGATTTAGCATGCTGCTCCACCCAAGATAAAACCGAAGACCATGAATCATCAACATTACCCAAACTAACCAACTTTTTGACTTGATTCCAAACTTGAGTCGCAAAAGCACATCGGAAAAATAGATGATCCCGACTATCCCGATCAAAATTACACAACGGACAACACATCAGGTTCCAGTTGGTTTGACTACCTGCTTCCCACACAGCCAATCTATCCTGCGTTTTAAGTTTGTTTCTAAATGTGAGCCATAGATGAAACGAATGCCGCGGTATGCATTGAGAATACCAAACCATATCAGCCCATAACACCTGTTGTTCCCGATTCCGAATAGTATTCCACACAAGAGCCGATTTAAAATCACAATTTTTTCCCTCCAAGTCTTTCCACACAAGCCTATCAACGCCATTTGGAACAATACGAGGAGCCGCTATAGTGATTAGCACAGGAAAAAGATCTAGCCAAGCTTGAGGCCATCGCCAATTACCGTTCTGATCAACCATATCTGCAACCATTGACTGAAGAGAAAACCCAGGATTAGCAACAGTTCTCGGAGTGATAAACGAGCTAAGCGGACTTATCGAGCACCACATGTCACTCCATATATTAGTTTGAGCCCCGCTTTTAATAGAAGACCATATGTGAGGACGAATGATGTGCCGGATAGACAAAATCTTACGCCAGCCCCAACTCATATTCCCTCGGCACGGCACTTCCCAGAAATTTCGATCTCTAAGCTTGTAGTCGTGAATCCAACGCACCCAAATAGAATCTCGTTTGGTAATAATACTCCAAATATGATTAGCCATAAGCGATTTGTTAACGTCAGAGATACTTCTAATACCCAAACCCCCTTCCTTTTTAGGCAAGCAAACATGTTTCCATGCAACTTTCGCACGAATCCTACCATCCGAGCCTGCATTCCATAGAAACCTCCGAATCTTCTTTTCAAGGTCACTAATAACACGAGCAGGAATAATGAATACCGAAGCCCAATAGATGTGCATGGATGACAGAACCGAATTAATAAGCTGTAAACGACCAGCAAACGACAAAGACTTAGAAGCCCAGTTAACTATCTTTTTCTCCATTCGCTCAATAAGGATCCTGCAATCATTATATAGAAGTCTTGAAGATATAAGCGGAACCCCCAAATACCTAACTGGAAGGACACCCTCTTGAAAAGGCATAATATCAAGAATTTCCTGCTTTATCGAATTAGGAACGTTGCAAAAAAATACCGTACTCTTAGCCGGACTTGGAACGAGACCAGAAATCTTGGTAAACATCTCCAGCGCCTCTTTAATCTTCTTAACAGAGACCATATCACCATGAACAAAAATAAACAGATCATCCGCAAATGAAACATTAATTATTTTCTCCTTCGCACAGTGGGCATGATATTTAAATGGTATAGTGGCTGCTCGACGAAGAAGCAATGATAAAACCTCCATCACCAAAGTAAAAAAGTATGGGGACATAGGACCCCCTTGCCTTAAACCACGTTTACCCTTGAAAAACCCATGCAAATTGCCATTGATACACAAAGAGTACGAAACCGTGGAAACACATGTCATGATCCACTTCACCATTCGGCTGTGAAACCCAAACCGAACCAGAATATCCTCCAAGAACTTCCAACTGACTGTATCATAAGCTTTCTGAATATCAATCTTGAACGCACATCTAGCCGGCCCCCTATTAAGATGATAATTGTGCATAAGCTCCTGTGTAAGAAGAATGTTATCCGAAATCCTCCGCCCCGGCACAAACGCTGATTGATTAATGCTGACTAAATACCCCAAACTGCCTTTCAAACGATCAGTAATAACCTTGCTTATGCATTTATACAAAACATTGCAACATGAAATCGGCCTATAATCCAAAACCGAGTCCGACGTTTCTTTTTTCGGAAGTAAAGCAATGATAGTGTGATTAATCTGATTAAGAAGTTTACCATTTTCAAAGAACTGAAGAACCGCATCCGTAACTTCATTTCCCACTATATCCCATGCTTTCTTGAAAAAAACCGAAGTATACCCATCAGGCCCTGGAGCTTTGTCATCTCCAATGCTAAACATGGCGCTTTTAACCTCCTCACGAGTAATCGGACGAACCATATGGTCAGCAACTTCAGAACATAGAACATTTGAGAATAGGTTATCTAGATTAGTCGTTTCCACCTGAGCCTCCAAACCCAAAAAATTCGAATAATGCATCACCATGGCATCCGCAACCGCCTCACCTTCATGTCTCGTCCCCAAAGAATCCACAACACTATAAATTTTGGCTCTAGCATTCTTGGATTTAACAGTGTTGTGAAAAAATTTTGTGTTCGAATCACCAGCACATAGCCAATCAACCTTAGATTTCTGCTTTAAAAAGCATTCTTCATCATAAGCGGCTTCTTGAAAATCCTTCAAACATTGAGCTTCTAACTGGCGCAACTGACCATCCAACGGATTACTGTCCACTTGAACCTGTAAATCATCTAACTTTTTACGCAACTCATTTACCTTTACATGCAAGTTTCCTTGATTGAAAAGTATTTTCCTCATCTTAGGCTTTAAGTTTCTCAATTTCTTTACAACCGACAACATAGTGATTCCCTCAATTCTTTTCATCCATTAAAGCTTAACTGTTTCCTTAAAATCTGGTTTAGAGGCTATAAAATTCGGAAATTTGAACGGTTTAGGCCGAAACCCATTAGTGCCCAGCCCCTTAAGAATACATGGCGTATGATCCGAAACTCTAAACGGGTGAAACATCGCATATGCAGAAGGGAAGTGATCCAAAAAAACCACGTTTCCCATTATTCGATCAGTCTTTTTCAAAAGACCCACTCCACTCTTTGGTTTTTGGTTCCAAGTATATTGCAACCCATGAGCATTAATATCCATCAATTCGGCCTGTTGAACACATTCATTGAACTCCCGCATGCCAATAGATTGATTTGACGTACCATATAAGGTGTCTTCCATGTTTAACGCAGCATTAAAATCGCCCATTACAACCCATGGCTTATCATGACACAACACCTTGTGTTTACATAAATCATCCCAAAGTACTCTACGATCTTTATATTGATTTTCAGCATAAACAAACGAACAAAACAACACTTTTTTGCTACCTTTAAATATCACCTGAGTGTGAATAACCTGATCGGTTTGGGCAATAACCATAACATCCAGATTCTCCGCATTCCATCCCAGAATAATCCTCGTTCCACGACTACACAAACCACCATTAGAGGTCCAATTCCAATTGCGAAACACAAATTTACACACTTTAGCCAATTTACTAACATCCACATGCGACTCGAGAATGGCACACAATTCAAGATTATTTTCAGAAACAAGATTACGAACCTCACTTTGTTTCAGAGGACGGTTCAATCCCCTTACATTCCAAGACATTAAGCTACCCATTTAAACCGTGATTACCGGGAGTGCTTTCCCCCTCAGACGCATCAACACGTTTATCATTTGACATAAAATGAGCCATCTCCGTAGGAATTCCTTCCATAACCTCATCAACTTCGTTCCCTCCATCTCCATCTTTTTTACCAACTGAATTATCACTCTCATCTCTACCTTCCGAGTCTAGCACCTCAAAGGCATTTGACACTTTAACCTGATTATTACTCTTTACAACCGAACCTTCATCATTCTTCGTACCCGAGGAACTCGCTCCATTCTTGTTCGTCTTTGGCCTATATACAAACTTTGTTTTTTGTTTTTTATTCATAGTACCAAATTTTGCTATCTTCCTTCTATCCGTGATAAACCCGTCATCATCAATAGTAACTTGCTTTGTAATTGGTTCAGGTTTTTTCGGACAGTTTTGATCATTATGCCCAAATATGCAACACATAGAACATCGCTTTGGTTTCCATTCATACTCGATCGAAATTTTTTCCATAATGAAACCCTCATCATCCAGCTTTGGAATTGCAACAACTATATGGTCTTTCAGCTCCTTTTCCGCATTAATTTCAATTAACGCCCTAGCAAAACTACTTCTACCCCAACTCTTAGCACACATGTCCGCCGTGTAACTATCCAAGCTTTTAGGAACCCCAATTTTCGACGCCAGCAGACTTAGGCCATCATCAGTGTAAATTGCAATAGGAACATTGTGAAGCTTAACCCACACGGGAACTGATTTAATGCCCTCCTTCTTTAGACTAGTGGACGGAGACCATCTGTTTAGAAACAACGGAACCTTTCGGATTAGCCACGGACCACCTTCAAGCACTTTATTCATGCCTTCTTTGTTGTCAAACTTGAAAAAGAAAAAGCCCTCCGAATTCATCATGATTTTAGCAAACCCAAACTTCGCCCATACATTTTTAACGTAATACTCGACTACCGGAAATGGCAATCTATCGCCCAAAAATAACCAAATAACACATTCTCAAATCTATCTTGAACCTTCCTAACGACCTCCCTAGGAATAACCACATCGGCTTCTTGGTGCGATTCCACAGACTCCATCATCCTAAAGTTAACTTCACTTTTGGATACCACATTAGATTTCAACTTTTCAGCATAAGAGACCGTCCCCTTACCTACATCACAATCAACCGACCCAAAAACATCAGCTGGCCCCGGCTCATCCTGCTTATCCTTATCAGGTTGAACGGGCACCGTAATTTTCTGAAGTTCATCAATAACATTGAAGATCCGAGGTTCTTGATTCTTGCTCGTTACCACCCCTCTTCTCGGAGCCATAGTTTTTCCATCAATGTTCAGAATTTTGCTTCCCAAACCCGTTATAACTGAAGGCGGCTTCAGAAACACATCCCTATGATCAGTATTCAGTGACGAATATATGTCATTAATATCTGGTGGTTTCGAATTCATTGCTGCGCCAATTTTTCACATGCACACGTAAAACCCTAATACGCCGACAAGTAACAAGCAGAACCCTAATCAGCCAACAGAAGAAACAAAAACTCAAGAGCCGAAATCCGAAAACAAACGAACCCGTAATCCTTTAAACCCTAGAACAAGACTTCAACCCTTGATCGATTAAACTAGTGTCATCAATCTAGCTAAGTTAATCTCAGTTAACCGCAATCAATGGCTACTAGATTAATAAATTAGGGTTTCAGAATTTATTACTAAGGCAGCGATTTTCAAGAAACAAACAAAAGAAAAACCCTAGTTCTTAATCGATCCCTAATGCTAACGAGTTTGTTATAGACACTTGGAGATCAAGGTCTAATCACAGACTGTTATGCATAAGATCACAAGAAAAAACAAGGGAAATCGAAGAACAAGAAGCACAAAATCGCCCAGAATCGCCTAAAGGAGAGAGAACACGACCAAACATTCCGCTGTTTTTAAATATTTTTACCTTCAAAAAAAAAAAAAAAAACTACACTTGTCTATTTTTTCAAATTTTCTTAATTTATAAGTTAAGTCATCTATAGTCATATGCATTGCACACGAGAACATAAATATCCATTTAAAGTCAAACGGCCCCACTCTCTCTCTCTCCCTCCCCATCTCCCTCTCTCCGTGTTCTCTTTTGTACTCTCTTTATTCACTCTCTTTCTCTTCCATCTCTCCTTGCACGACATGTTTCCCTGCCTCACAACTTGTAACAAACGGAAAAATATCAGGTAATTTCGTACAATAAATCACTGTTTAACAATATAATTACGTGTAGTAGACTTAATTATGTTATGATTGAGCCTCATAAGTCTAGCAATCCAAGGAAATGCATTACATTTTCATATCACATGATCGCATTCGACGCGTCGCGACACGACAAATAAAAACTGTCACAAACACTGTTAGTAGATTATCCGAACACACCATTCATGTGAGAAGAGTTCCAGTACTCCCTAAAACGTCAACTATATGACATTTAATCATGTCCAACATGAAACATATATAAAACCCCACTTAGTGGAAACAAGTTTTCAAGTTATAACCTTCCGAAAAATACATAAGTAATAAAATATCCGATTCGAGCCAATAAAAATTACAATTTCCATAAACCGGTAACAATTTAATAATTGTTAGGAAACATAATGATCAATGGATGATGTTAATTATCTTAAACGAGATTGAGGATCCTATACATTAATTTAGAAGTGTGAGAAGTGTATTATAACACTATATATAACACTATATAACACCATATAAACACCGTATAACAATCTATAACACCATATAACACTATGTAACACTATATAACACTATATAATAAATATAACACTATAGTTTGTCTGATAGCATGTCTATGATAGATGTATAGTGTTATATATTGTTCTATAGTGTCATATAGTGTTACATAGTGTTATATGGTGTTACATATTGTTATACGATGTTTATATGGTGTTATATATAGTGTTATAATACACTTCTCAAACTTCTGGATTAATGTACAGGATCCCTACCCTCTTAAACGATATCCAATGCATCATATATGCCCTAAATTTATCTAAAAATAAATCATCTATCGTAGCTTCATAACTTATAATTAATCAAACCGCAAGCACAATTATTATCCGTTTACCGTTCAATATCCATCAGATACAATCTAGTGAACCAGTTAACATTATTTAACATCCTAACACTAGTTTAACGCCCTAACCTCCTAAACATATACTTCACATTAAGTAGCAAAATATCTACAACTTATAAATTTCCACACATGTTATAAAGATTAAACAAATAACATGTGACAATTGGCACTTTTCCATGTATTTTCGTACAATATAAGCAGTAATTGTTCTTTAATGACTGTGTATGCTTGAACCAATGATATGAATGATTTTCTGATTACTGTCATAGACATACAAATACATTACATGATTGCATGATATTTATGAATGCTAAATGCATCATGGGACAGTTGGATTAGTGCACAGAATGAAACTAGTACATTGATCAGATAAACCAGAAGTACTAACGGGAGTTCAGTACTCAGACATACATGTTTTTAGAACACAGAATGAGACCCGGAACCAAGAGTTACACTAGAATAATATGTAGGAAAGTAGGGACTATAAAACTGCCTTCCTGTCAGACCCTGTCTTTTGCGGAAGCGTGGTTAGTGGTGTAACTTACTTAATACCATAGCATTCAATCATAACAACGCTATATGATAAAAATCATAAGATGTTCACCCATTCATTAAGTTTGAAAATAACACAACATAATTGTTTGAAACGTTGACACCAAATTTAAGTTACAACCCTGACTTGTTTAAATGAGTTCTCAAAGACTCAACAAAAGACGTTAATTAAAACCAAGTTTAGAAACATGTATCCCGTCCAGGAATAGGATACATCTCCTAAACGCTACGACCATGGATGACATCCTTTATTCACGACGCAGCTTGACAAACATGCAACACCTGCCAGATCCACTTAGTTCCCTAAAATACATGTAATTTGAAAACATCAACAAAAGTTGAGCGAGTTCATGTGTTCGTATAAGTATGTATAAACCTTTGTAAATAGTGTATGTATGTATGTCTGTAAATCCCGGTATGAAAGCAAATAAGGAAAAGATCACCAATGGTTTGCAAGGCCACTAATATGTGTGACGGTGTAGGAAGACTCAAACCTAGCAAAGTTGTACCGGGCTTCCGGCTGGAAGACATAGTCACCCTATGGGCCACCCTGGTCCTCATGGGTGTGGGCTCGCTACACCCAAATAGATCTATCACTCATGCCCCTCGGTCCTTATACGAGGATTAATGGTCCCAAGTATCCGCCTACCCATTCATATGATCTATGGTTCTTTCCTAGGCTAATCATACCAATAGTATTCGTACGTAATCCTTTTGTAACATGTATTTCACCCCCCGAAGTTAATAAACAAAAAACAGTTTAAAGAAAAGGGGGGAGACATGAACTCACAGTATTGCGTCTTCAGAATCGTAACCCAAATCTCCTCAGCGAACACGACTCCCTACAATGTACTAATGTCTATTAGACTAACGGGCCGTGCCTTGCCTTGCCTTGCCTTGCCTTTGTATTTACATTTTTGAGTTACATTTCTTCTATGTTCCCAATATTATTCCAAGTTATAATTGCTTGTTAAAATAATAATTATTTTAACTTTAAATTATATTTAATTTTGGAATAATTGTTTAAACAATATTTTGTAATAATACTTCTCAAGTATTTACCTTCGCATTTCCTTCCCAAGGATGGGGGTATCTTATACATGTATTTTCGTATTCTTGTATTTGTAATTCCAAAATAATATATTTTCAAGTCTCACTTTAGAAAATATATAAACTTATTTGTCAAAATAATGTACTTCAAGAATATATATATATTTTCCCAAAAATCATACATCTTCTAAATGTACTAAGAAAATATATTTTTACTTCCAAAAATAATATATTTTCTCCTTGTCAAAAATATGATACAACTTTGTAGTATTTTCAAAAATCATATTTTCATGTTCTTATGTCCAAAATAATATTTACCAAAAATATATTTATAACGGTATTTTCCAGAATATTTGTAAGTTACGTTCTTGCGTTCGATTTCACAATATTAAGTGGGTAACTTATATATTTATTCCTTGTGATTTTTGGTATTATTCTGGATTGCAAATTCTTGGTATTTGTTAAGTTATATTACTTTAAATCCTAAATTAATATAACTAATACACAAAGTATACAAATAATCACACACAATGTGTAAATATATATTCTAAATACATATTTACTCATTTTTATTTGTAAAACCAACCTCCAATATTTGTATTTTTGTAATAAAAATTATGGCAAGGTTTATGTTGAAAACCATAGTTAAAACTCACTTGTAAATATTTGTTTAGAAAATATTTTTCTAAGTGTTTGTATTTTTAGAAAATTTTGCCATAGTTTCCCCTAAAAATGGAGGTGTCCATGCTATCAAAGCATATCATTTTCTTTTCGAAAATCATCACAAACAATCAACAATCAATCTACACTTACCAAGTGCTAAAACAAAGCTATCTACATAATGATCATGAACTTGAGTTTTCATAAAAACTTGTAGTAACTTGGTAGTATGTTTAGTAGACTTAGTTACTCTTTAAAGTGTGTTTATTTCTTTAAAAACTCATTCTTGAAAGATTTGAGTGTTTACAACTTGTTAGATGATTTTTACAAAAATCATTCTTTTGAATTTTTCTTGTAAACAAAGTGCTCTTACACTTATTTCCTCACCAAAAATAGTGTATATTTAAGTAACAACCAAGATCTTCTAAAAATCACATTTTGAACTTGGTTCTTTTGGAAAACCATTCATAAATCTTAGATCCATAAGATAACTAACTCACTTTGTTTATTATTTTTCAAGAAATCACTTTATTCTTCAAGTTCATGCTTAACACATGAGGATGATCACCTTGTTTTACCACATAATCATCCTCTCTCTTGCTAGATCATTTGTTTAATCACAATCTAGCAAGCTCCTTATGATGATCAACATCATAATCTCAAGTAAATAACAAACAAGTATCATTCATACACTAAACAACATAGTTTCATCATGATCTCATCATATTTCAAGTTTATGTTCATGCTTCTTGATTATGTTTCTTTAGTGTTCTTGTGATTAACAACATACCATATCATTTAACCAACTAATTTAGAAGTAACAAAAGGTT
>JARYGA010054988.1:0-28613 GCA_030545235.1 Helianthus tuberosus
CGACTTAATCGCCTGGCCAATGGCGAGCGGGTCATTAGTTAGATAGCGCTATTTAGGTCTGACAAGCCTCACACCGTGCCGCAGAGGACGGGCGTGAACTAATGGATCTGGGCACGTCAATGATGATAGACATTGACAGTTCAGGGCACTTAAACATGACTTTAGTCAGCAGTCGATATGGTAACGAGTCTAGTGTATACATGGGGTAGCCCCCACGGCCGAAATGCCAGATAACTGTCATGGGGTAGCCCCCACGGCTGGATTGCCAGAGTTAATGGGTTAAACAAATCACGTTTTCATATATGGGGTAACCCCCACGGCAGGGATGCCAGTTAAAGGAACTGTTTTTGGAACAACTTAAAACGAACACCCAACTATGAACCGCTCAACATTATTGTTGACTCGTTACTACATGCTTTGCAGGTCAATAGGTACTTAGCTGGAGCTTGCACAAGGAAGAGTCGTTGTGGGACATGGACAGTTGTGTGCCATGTTAAACCTTTGGGCATTTAAACTTATGTTTTGGTTTTAAACATTATGCTTCCGCTCATAACTTAAACTATGGTTGTTTTGGACACTAACTGTGTTGGTTGGACTTTTAAAAATAATTAATTGCTTGTTCAATATGATTAGTGACTTGATCCTGGTCAGTCATGCCTCCAAGCGGTGATACTCCGCGTGTGGATTTTGGGGGTGTGACAGATAGTTTTTATTTGTTCTTTGCAGATAAGATTGAGATGCTAAATGAGAAAAAGGATGCTAGATTGAAGAGAGAGTTGGAAGCAAAAATAATTGCTGAAGAAAAAGAAAAACTAGAAGCCGAGAAAACTGAAGTTGCAGAAATTTCAACAAAGAAAACTGGAGTTGAAGAAAGTTCAACAAAGAAAGTTGAAGATGAAGATCGTGAGATAAAAACAGAAGGTGATGAAGAAAAAGTAGTTGAAAAGATTGTTGAAGTAGAAAAGATAATTGAGAAAATTGTCGAAGTTGAAAAAGTCATCGAGGTAGAAAGAATTGTTGAAATTGAGAAGATTGTCGAGGTTGAAAAGACAGTTGAGGTCATTAAACCTTGTCTGAAATGTTTGGAGCCTTGCAAACATTGTGAGGAAAAAGACAAAAAGATTTGTGAACTGGAAGAGATGAAAGAGAATTTGTTGTTTGATGTGAAGTATGTGAATGAATCATATGATGTCCTGAACAACACATTGAATGGTCTGAAAAAGACAAATTCAGAAATTGAGGTTGCTATGACAAAGATGAACTCAACATTAATGACAAAGCAGAAGGTCATTAATGAGTACATTGAAGATTGTGCAAAGTTGAAGAAAGATTTGGAACTTGAAAATATTGAAAGTGAAAGAATCAAAAGGTTACTGTTGAGTTATATAACATGTGATTATTTGATTGATCGAGTTTATCCTACTGTTGCACGTCTTGAAGCTTTCAAAGATAAAGAGACGGAAGAAAAGGATGATGGTAAGAAACAAAGTGTCAAGTATAACAAGTGTCCGCCTCCAATCTATGAGAGTTATTCCCCCAGAAATCCAAACGAGGAGCGTTTAAAAAAGGCAGTCAACATCAAGTTAAAATCTAAAACCATTGATGAGTTACCAGATAATATTGATGTCACATTCACAGCGTCTGACACTGATCATGAGTCTGTATTGTTAAAGAAAGTGGTCGATCAGGTGTTGGATATGGATGAAGAGTCAAATTCGGAGTCTAAGTCAGATAGTTCAAGTTCGTCCGAGAAGAGTCTGAGTTCACCAGTCAAAAGGGTTTACAATAAAGAGTTTATGTTATCTAAAAATAATTTGAATGATGAACCTATCAAAGTAGCATATACTTTGAGTGATTCGGAAAAATTATATTTCGATGAGGAATTTCCAATAAGAGGTGTTAAACCAGAAATGATAAAAAAGATTTTCAAACTAATAGAAATTAATATTTCTGAAATAAAAAATGAAAATCTTTCTAAAAAACAAGACCTTGCACCTCAAGATTTCAACAACGCTTAAACAAGAAAAAGGGTTACAGTTCTGGTTCAGGTTATCAAAAGAAACCAAACCATAACGGTAATTACAAAAAGAAAGGATTAGGTTTTAGTTCTTCGGAAAATTATAAAAATGAGAAAAATTCTAAACCAAAAACAAAATTTGTTGCAGGAGGAAGTTCTGAAGAAGAGCAGAAGAAACCATTCTGGAAACAATCAAATCAAGAGTTTCTTGCTGAAATAAAGAAGAATGTGAAGAAATTTGCTCCAAGAGTTGACAGAAGAACCTGTTTTAAGTGTAAAAAAACTGGACACATTGCTTGGTATTGCCACGAGTCCACTTATTCAAAACAGGGAGTTTCTTCTAACTTTGAAACAAACAAGAAATGTGTTGATAAAAAGAAACAACCAACTGAGAAATCTAAGATGTTTGAAAATTCGACTTTCGAAACTGGTGAAGTTTCAAAATGTTTTTACAAAAGAAAAGTCGATTTGAATAAACAAAGATGGGTTGTAAAATCTGAGAATAGTTCTGACAATGAATCTGATTCCATAAAATCAGAGGACTCATTTGTTGAGAAAAAGGTTGAGAATTACGTTCCAGAGTTGAACGAGGAAAATTTTCTGTCATTGTCAAAAGAAAACTTAAAATTGAAAGTTGGTAAAGTTGAAATTTCAGATCAATTCTTTTCTGGTAAAGGAGAATTTGATGCTGAAAAGGTTTTCAATGGGAAAGTTAAACATATTTTTGGGAAGATGGTTGATGGGAAGGTTAAAAGTGCAAAAGATTTTTATCAATCGAAAAGATGGTGGGATAGATGTGTACCAAAATCACCCAAGGTTGGTCAGGCTTGGGTGACAGCGTTTTCTAACTAAAATCCGTACTTGCTGGAGCTTCCAAGTTGGTAATCGTGGAGCAGGAATCGGCATCATTCATGAAAATGTTTGGTTGGTAAATCTACAGGTGATATCTTTAAATTGTTATATTTTGATTTACAAGTGGTTATGGTTGATAAGTGAACCTATAAGTGGTTGAAGAAAGGTTTTCACTTACAAGTGGTAAATCAAGGACATTAAATTGTACTTGTTTTTCCTACAAGTGGTATTTTGAAGAACAATGTGATGAACCCCGATTTTACAAGTGGTAAAATCAACAAAATTTATTTTTCAGAAAAAACATTTGGTTAAAACAAACTTAAGTGTTTTGAAATCACAATGGGAAAATAGTTTGTTGAAAGGGGGAGTTCTGATTGTTTATGCCAAGTGGATGGCGATCTGAAGTGATTCGATATCAGTTGTTACTTTACTTGTACAGTTTGTTTTCAAATTTCCTTAAATGATTTTGAATTTTAGGGGGAGTAAGAAATTTTTAGAAAATCCAAAAACATTAGAAAATTTGAAAAAGTAAAAAATATGATAAAATCAAAAATGAGTTTTGTTGTCAAAAAGAGGAAATGATAGTATATCAGTGGACGATCACAACATGCTAAAGAATTGGAAAGTTAAAAAGTGATAAACGGTCTCACTGATGATGTGTCGGTAGGTTTTTACACATTTAGTAGATTGTGTCGAGATATAAACCTAAATATCAAACTTGCTTATATCGTGGGGAACATCTCTCGGATATATGGGTAACCCTGGAAATCTTGTTTGAAAGACCCCTCTTTCTGAGATACTAGGTCTTTATGCTTAGTGATATCTGGGGTATTATCTCGGGACTTCTGATTTTGCGGAAGCAATGGCCTAGTCCCCGGAGAATACTTTACGCTTGCTTGAAATAAAGCCTGCCCTTAGCATAAAAAATGATGAAACATTGAAAAATGCTAATCATGTGCTGTTGTAAAAAAGATCCTCTAAAGGGGACCCACCAAAAGTCGAAGCCGTCATCTCTCTGCTAAACGGAAGTTCTGACCTGAGCTCTCACGGCCCTCGCATTTAACCCCTTACAGATATCATCTAGGTATACTCACCTGTAAGACTGAATATTGGGATCTGGATACGGGAGCATATTCCGAGGTGGGACACGCGAATAAGTTTAAGTCTTTAAAATATTAATCTCGTATCTCGAAACCGTTGAACTTTGTGTGAGAATTTAAGTGGATCAGTATACTGACAATCTAAGTGAATTGTTTAGAACTTAAATGTTTAAAGCTTAACGGTGTTGGTGATTTGTCTCAAAAACTGATATGATCATCTTACACAAACTCACAAAAATATTGTATGTAAATATTTCTTTACTGCATTTCTTTATATCAAAAATCCAAAAAGATTTTCGGAGTGTTTTAGCATAAATTTTTGAAAAATACAAAAAGATTTTCGACAACTGAGGTTGGAAAGCTGATTTTCAAAATTCCAAGTGCTAAACATAATGAACAACAAGGTTGGGAAAGTTTGTTTGGAATGAAGAAGTTTATTTGAAATGAAAAATTTGAATATTTTGCATACAAGTGGTTCATCAAAGGATAAAATTGTAAAACTATTTCTTAGTTGGAATCTTTTGAAAAAGTTTAAATTTGTAAAAATTTTAAATTTGTGAAATTTATTTTTGGGTAGAGATTTGTGCAGGAATCAGTATAGCCAGGAATTGGTCCTGATCCTGTGGGAAGGAATGTGAGCCAGATCACGTTCTAGAACCTGTGAAAGCCAGACAGAGATCCCAGCACAATTCAAGGGGAAGTCTGCTAGTAGATTAACATCCGAGGGGGAAGAAAAAGCCCAAAGACTAATAAAGACTGAAGACTGTGAACACTCGACATTGAAGACTCGTCAACATCCGAGGGGGAGTCTGTTGGTGCATACGTCTGTCGACTTCGTCTTGTACTAGAATTGTTAGATCAGGGCACGTTGTTCGAGAAAATAGGGTTTGAGTGTGTTTGGTTAATTTCTCTTGAAATGACACCTGCCACTTTCAAGCGAAATTAACATTGTTAATTCTGCTTGAAATGGCCAGTGCCAGTTTCAAGCGAAATTAGCTTCCTTATAAATAGGCTTCGAGCGAAATCATTTGTAAGGTTCTTGTTTCCGGTACCGAAGTGCTGCCGACGTGTCTACTGATCTGTAAACTTGTTATAATCAATATACAAGACATTTAGAAGTGAAACAAGCTGTTTTCCAAGTCAATTCATTTGTTTCCGCCTCTTGAATTGATAAGAACTCTTCTGATTGACTCGTTTGGGTCACAAAACGATCCTACAAACACTATACAATATGATTCGAAATAAGAAGTTACGGCGGGGATTGAAGAAAGAACGAAAAACTAAAACCCTAATTAATGTTCAATCACTTTTTTGCTAACAAGTTCATTATAGATCATTGAATAATCAAATCACTAATCACAGACTGTTATACAAAGCAGATCACGAAGCAAGAACTAGGGTTGCATGAGGAACCAGAATCGCCAGGCTAGAGAGAGAAACTAGGGTTATGATTTCAATTATGTTTTGCTATGTATGTTGACTGAGCATGCTAGCACATTAATTTCATAGACACTTTTGTTGCATATGTTTACTCAGCATATGGACATGTTGATTTACATCACAATTCTGCTATGTATGTTTACTGAGCATGCTAGCACATTGATTTCATGAACATTTCTACTATGTATGTTTACTTAGCATACTTAGTACATGGTTTTCACATAGCATGCTTATATTGGTTATTACATTTGGTATGTTTAACGGGACAATAATACATTCATTAACATTGATCACTCCGCTCGGTAGTATGTAATGGTACCATAGGACTTGACAAATCCCGTTCCCGACTTCCTAGGTTTGTTTGGAAGTAGGGAATGAAAGAATCCGATATACATAATTGATAAACCTTTAACTTGTTAAGGGTTTATCCGATAGTCTCAAGGCTTGAATGTATGCTGTAACACCTGTGCCTTCACGGCCATCAAACAAATACCAAACCAATGAAATATTATATTTCATACTTGGGATTTGTAAAAATATGTGTATCGTTTACACATATCAACTCTTGTTCAATTTCAAGCTTTAAATCGCTTTCTGGAAGGTTATACGCGCACTGATGCGTAAATATAACCAGTTTAATCCAACAAACACTCCGGAATAGTGAAATAGGCTTAACATACCTTAAATAACCTTGACATAACTTAGACATAAGTTTTGGAAGGTTTGGTGTGGTGAAATCAAAGTTAAATCGCTTACAGGGACTAAAGTTGACAAACTGCGAAAGTATGCCAATTTGAACTGTAACAGACCTTCCGGAACATGACCATAAGTTAAACATGCCATAAATATCCTTTGCATAGCTTAGAAATAGGCTTTGAGGGGTTCGGTATGCTAAAATAAACTTTTGGGTCATTCAGGGACTAAAAGTGTCAAAAAGTGCACAAGTTTGCATTTTTACGCATAACTTACGTTCTGAATACATCCGGACATCCAAAAATTTATGTGAGCATGACTATATTATATTTTAGTGTTCGCCATAAGAAAAATCCATTCGTCGCGTCATTTGGATCGTTTTTCGCGCTTATGCGCATTCCGTCGTAATTAAGCGAACATCGCGTTCGTACGGCTAAACGAACCGACATCCGAGATATTTTTGAGCATGTTTTAAGTTCCCTATACTTTAACTTCATTTTAGAGCTTTGAAATGGGGTTAACGGGCCTTAAACGTGTCGAAAATGGGCTGAATACACAACAGGGACCAAAAGTGTAAATCTGCCAAACTTGGGCCTAGCGGTGCGCTACACTTATAGTGTAGCGGTGCGCTAGGGGTCTGCTGACCAGATTCAGAGTTTTTAAACAGCAGGCTGCAGCTGTTTGATCCTCCACCACATGTTCCCAATTGCCTAGTCATGATGATAAGAACCATTTTAAGCTTCCATAAGGTTCCGACAAGTGTACGGGTTGGATCATGGCACGTTTTCCATGAAACGATCCTAACGGTTCGGGTATTCCTATAAATACCCAACCCACACAACCTCATTTTGCACAAGAATTCTGATTTGAGAGCTCTAAGTTGAAACCATTGTTTCATACCTGAGTTCTTGGATCGGGATTAGCATTCGGGGACCCTTCGTAAGTATTCTTTCGTTCTTTTCCTTATTTTTACTGCTTTTCGAGTCAGAAAGTCAAACTTTGTTTGACTTTCAGCGTTAACCAGTAATGGTCAATGCGAAGTTCGTTTGAACTTCGCAACGTGAGTGTAATCACGTTGGTTATAGTCCCTTGGGACTATGCCCACTGATTACCACGTTGTCTAGGGTCGTAGGGTAGGCGATCTAATAAATCGCCTATACCTTCGAACCCGACCCAGTTTGGTCGATCATTAGGATCCGACCAAATACATTAGGTGACCATAGTAGGTAGGGAATAACCTTCCGAGGTTATACCCTATGGTCACATCGTTTAAATAGTTGTATGATAGGTAGTTTATATGCCTTAGGTAAATTACCAGAATACCCTTTTCATGTATAATTGGTAATTAAGCATATGTAACCTAAACTTTTGTCACATAACTGATTATGTAACATGTTTAGGCATATAACACTTGTCATAGGACTAGTTAGGCGGTCCGAACGCGTTTCACGCGAACGACGCGTTAAAGTAGCATAAGCTACCTAAACGGGTCATAATGGGTCGTAAGCAGTTAGGTTAAGTTTCATTTAGTATGTAGGCTTTGTTAAACCATATCACACGAGTCTCCACACTCGTTTGGTTTTCAAACCCTAATGCTACCCAGTCTTCCGATTTAGGTCCGGTTATTTAACATAGTTACCTATATTAGGTGCCGTTTGATTCCGAGATCTCTAGCACTGTTTGGTTTGGTTTGGTTTGGTTTGATTAAGTGATTAAGTAACGATGCGTGTGTAATATGATACAAGCATGGTGGATACGCCGCTGGTACTTCCTATATATAAGTGTTTGTATGGTATTACATGTCGTCACGTTATTTGAATCATTTCAGTTTGAGACATAGAACATTTCATACAAATAACATACTTTTCACAAGACATTGATTTATAAACAACTTATCTTATACAAACACATTTTACTTGGTTATCCATTTAACCTTACATTTATTTATACTTATCATCTGATCTTATCGTTTTTCAAATGATTTAAAGACAAAGCAAATAACAAGGTTCATGACTAAACATTTTCTCAAACATAAGTCATGAAACCTATTTTCACAAAACCTATGTATCTCACAGGCATTTTTATGCTGACGTACCTATTTTCACATGTGTTTTTCAGGAGCTGTTGCATACGATGATCAAGATACACATAGGCAGACTTGGGCTTTAGTGACAATAAAAGATGCAAAACTAGTTAATTATGTTGTATTTCCTTGTTTGTTAAGACATTGTAACACTTTTAATCAATAAAACGAAACTTTAATTTCCATGGTTGTGAAACATTAATTCTGTTACAACACTCCCCGATGTTTCCGCCACGTTTTGTATGTTCCACGTGGTCGGGGTGTGACAGAAAAGATGGTATCAGAGCTAATGGTTATAGGGAATTAGGTTATTAGTAATGCTTTGACCTAGTCTATAACCTTCTTAGGACCCTGACGCGAGTTTACTTGCGTTTAGTCATAAAACAATACCGTCACCTATCCTTAGGCGACGACCACAACAAGAACATAAATTTCAAAACCGCTTTGAAAACTAATCATCTGTTCTAGGATGATTGATTACTAGGTTTTGAACCCTCTATTGTAAGGTTTTGAACTCTCTATTATATGGTTTTGAACCCCTTTGAGTTTTCAAAACTTCGTCAAGGTTTTGGGTTTTAAATAATGTGAACACGTGCAAACTGGAAGGGTGAATGCCTGTATTCTGGGTTTTCTGGCTAGGCAAGCACTTCGTATACATCTCATCAGACGCGAGACCAGTTGTGCTTACCTGGGAATTCTTGGGATGAGTGTTCACTTATAGGCGAGCATGTCTTCGCGATACATTATTTTTGACCCATTTACTTTGATTAGTCACCGTCTCATTTGTTTGCCTTAGGTAACAAACAAATGATCGCAATCTTCATGCGTTATCATTCTGTTTTGATTGTCCAATAATCTTTCACCTGTTTCTCCCTATGCCTTTCTTTTTCTTCAAGAATGTCTCTTCATCACGATGACGCCCAGATATCTGAGCAAGCAGCCAAATTCGCTCAGCGAATAGGCGAAGTAGTCCTGAAGACTGTGGAATTAGCTACTGCCATGTATCGTCTCCTGGATGAAGCCACTCAAGAGTCACCAAGACAGGCAGGACCTAGTCAGGTGACAACACCATCAGCCAATAAACCAATCGAGGAATCAAAGACCATGGATGAACAACCCCCTAAGAAGTCAAAGAAGCGAAAGGCTTCTCAGAACTTCGCCATTGTCGCTCACAATGGTCAAGCCTTCCCCAACCAACCAGCTCAACCCCCTGCTAGGAAGTCATACAATGGAACTGCACTCTTGTGCAACCAATGTAACCTTCATCATCACCCTTGTGTGAAGTGCCGCAAATGTCAGATTTGTGGACTTATAGGTCATACAGCAAGGGTTTGCACAACTACAGCTGTACCAAATCAAGCTGGCGACACTCCTGCTCAAGCTCGTTTCTCACGAGGGCTTTGCTATAACTGTGGCGAGATGGGCCATTTCCTAAGGGATTGCCCAAAGCTTGCTAAGGCAAATCTGACCCACGGATGAGCAGTTGGCCGAGTAGAAGATGTTGCAATTTTATGCTTTTGTTTCTTTCGTTTTCTTGATTGTGAAACAATCTGTCTCGTTCATAAATAAAAGTAGTTGTTCACAGATTCTGATGTACAATTGTAGTTACATATGTGTAGGATTTTCCTATGATACCTACATCAAGGAACTATGTTCCTTACAAACTACTCTTGTGATTCTCTCTTTCAAATGATCGCTCGTGATTCCCTCGAACATTTTAAGTACTCGTTTCATTCTAAGAAACAAAGTACAGAAGATAAAGTGACATTATGAGTGATCATGCTTCTGCACATCAGTGCCTTTGAATCCTTGGTTAGATAACTAAGGGTGTTTTCAAATCTCATACCCATTACGTTTTAATTTTTCAACATACACAGTACCAGTATTTCAAAACAATCTTCATGATCTCAAAACATTTCATATAGTTTGAAAACAATTTTTCTAGATGCATTGTCTATGTTATTTCAAAAACATTGGCCATGTTATCAAAACCAACCTTTCTAATTTCAAAATATTTCATATAGTCTGAAGACAATATTAACACAATACATTTTCTGATCAAGTGCATGATTTCGAAAAGCATCATTCATGTCTTTCAAAAACCTTATACATAATTTCAAAATTTATCTCGCATGATTTTAAAACATTTTTGTAAATATATCTACCTAATACACCTACTTTATGATTTCAAAAAGTATTATATATAAGGTTTCAAAAACGTTAAACACATTTTTCTTAAAAGAACCCCATGCATAGTTTTCAAAAATATTTTCCTCATACATTGACTTAACCTTCAAATTCCGCTTCATATGTCGCCTTGACATATCAGGCATCTCAACTTCATAAGCATTTTACATCATGTTTTGACCTAAGCACATCCAGTGCAAGGTTTCAAAACATTTTCAACTTCTAAAATTCATATGGGATCTTTTTATCTTTACAATTAGATCCCTGTGGATGATTATCGTTCAAATCAGAGTCCTTAATTGGATTCCTTATGTACCTTAATTCGAACACTTCGGTTCCAAATAATCGAAGTCGAATTTTCTTTTTGAATCTTTCTATCTTTATAGTTGAATTCTTGATAACGTTTAAAGTACCAAATGAAATCCACGGAATGGATTCCTAGTGTGCTTTAAATGCATGTACGCAATTTACAAGACAAATTAACAAACAATTTTGTGGTTATGTGACTATGTGTTTACTCATCTTATGTTTTCTTTTATGCATTTTGGTGTTTTTTTTACTACTCTGGATATTCTTTATCCAAATCCTTGCAGGATCTTTCATATCTTCATATGAGGGATTCGTAGCAGGATATTCAAAAGGTACTACCTTTAATCCTTAAATGGGCTTCTATGTAATAGTTAAGACCCTTGGATTATATAGTACCACTCCAAGATTCATAAGAGACCCTTTAGTGGTCTAGTCAAAAAGATTGATTCACAATTTGGTTAAAAAAAAAAAAAAAAAAAGACATCTAGTGATGTAGCTGAACAGACTCCTTGATAGTCTATTTAAATCATTTATTGATTTAGTCTAAAAGACTCTATGGCGGTCTAAGTCACGCTCATCACAGGATTGTTCATTTGGTTTTACCCTACACATTATAAAATAGACTGTGTGAACTGTGCAAGGAATTCTCTAATTATGGATGCGCACATAATTATGAAATTTAGTGCACAGAAATCCAGTAAGATTTATTATGTGAAGGAACCGATAGCGACAACAATAACAAAATGAGGACGATGTAATGGAGGTACGGTGGACGCACCAATGATGCTTTATATACTTGTATATATAGGTATCCCTCTTACGTTGCAATCATGATGATTATTAAAGTTACTAGAAGTTCAGAAATCTAGCCAATATTGTTCGATCTTTTCAACTTCATGTTTTAAATTCTTACAAGTTTCCTCTAAATAAATTTCGGGACGAAATTTCCTAAAGTAGGGGAGACTGTAACACCTGTGCCTTCACGGCCATCAAACAAATACCAAACCAATGAAATATTATATTTCATACTTGGGATTTGTAAAAATATGTGTATCGTTTACACATATCAACTCTTGTTCAATTTCAAGCTTTAAATCGCTTTCTGGAAGGTTATACGCGCACTGATGCGTAAATATAACCAGTTTAATCCAACAAACACTCCGGAATAGTGAAATAGGCTTAACATACCTTAAATAACCTTGACATAACTTAGACATAAGTTTTGGAAGGTTTGGTGTGGTGAAATCAAAGTTAAATCGCTTACAGGGACTAAAGTTGACAAACTGCGAAAGTATGCCAATTTGAACTGTAACAGACCTTCCGGAACATGACCATAAGTTAAACATGCCATAAATATCCTTTGCATAGCTTAGAAATAGGCTTTGAGGGGTTCGGTATGCTAAAATAAACTTTTGGGTCATTCAGGGACTAAAAGTGTCAAAAAGTGCACAAGTTTGCATTTTTACGCATAACTTACGTTCTGAATACATCCGGACATCCAAAAATTTATGTGAGCATGACTATATTATATTTTAGTGTTCGCCATAAGAAAAATCCATTCGTCGCGTCATTTGGATCGTTTTTCGCGCTTATGCGCATTCCGTCGTAATTAAGCGAACATCGCGTTCGTACGGCTAAACGAACCGACATCCGAGATATTTTTGAGCATGTTTTAAGTTCCCTATACTTTAACTTCATTTTAGAGCTTTGAAATGGGGTTAACGGGCCTTAAACGTGTCGAAAATGGGCTGAATACACAACAGGGACCAAAAGTGTAAATCTGCCAAACTTGGGCCTAGCGGTGCGCTACACTTATAGTGTAGCGGTGCGCTAGGGGTCTGCTGACCAGATTCAGAGTTTTTAAACAGCAGGCTGCAGCTGTTTGATCCTCCACCACATGTTCCCAATTGCCTAGTCATGATGATAAGAACCATTTTAAGCTTCCATAAGGTTCCGACAAGTGTACGGGTTGGATCATGGCACGTTTTCCATGAAACGATCCTAACGGTTCGGGTATTCCTATAAATACCCAACCCACACAACCTCATTTTGCACAAGAATTCTGATTTGAGAGCTCTAAGTTGAAACCATTGTTTCATACCTGAGTTCTTGGATCGGGATTAGCATTCGGGGACCCTTCGTAAGTATTCTTTCGTTCTTTTCCTTATTTTTACTGCTTTTCGAGTCAGAAAGTCAAACTTTGTTTGACTTTCAGCGTTAACCAGTAATGGTCAATGCGAAGTTCGTTTGAACTTCGCAACGTGAGTGTAATCACGTTGGTTATAGTCCCTTGGGACTATGCCCACTGATTACCACGTTGTCTAGGGTCGTAGGGTAGGCGATCTAATAAATCGCCTATACCTTCGAACCCGACCCAGTTTGGTCGATCATTAGGATCCGACCAAATACATTAGGTGACCATAGTAGGTAGGGAATAACCTTCCGAGGTTATACCCTATGGTCACATCGTTTAAATAGTTGTATGATAGGTAGTTTATATGCCTTAGGTAAATTACCAGAATACCCTTTTCATGTATAATTGGTAATTAAGCATATGTAACCTAAACTTTTGTCACATAACTGATTATGTAACATGTTTAGGCATATAACACTTGTCATAGGACTAGTTAGGCGGTCCGAACGCGTTTCACGCGAACGACGCGTTAAAGTAGCATAAGCTACCTAAACGGGTCATAATGGGTCGTAAGCAGTTAGGTTAAGTTTCATTTAGTATGTAGGCTTTGTTAAACCATATCACACGAGTCTCCACACTCGTTTGGTTTTCAAACCCTAATGCTACCCAGTCTTCCGATTTAGGTCCGGTTATTTAACATAGTTACCTATATTAGGTGCCGTTTGATTCCGAGATCTCTAGCACTGTTTGGTTTGGTTTGGTTTGGTTTGATTAAGTGATTAAGTAACGATGCGTGTGTAATATGATACAAGCATGGTGGATACGCCGCTGGTACTTCCTATATATAAGTGTTTGTATGGTATTACATGTCGTCACGTTATTTGAATCATTTCAGTTTGAGACATAGAACATTTCATACAAATAACATACTTTTCACAAGACATTGATTTATAAACAACTTATCTTATACAAACACATTTTACTTGGTTATCCATTTAACCTTACATTTATTTATACTTATCATCTGATCTTATCGTTTTTCAAATGATTTAAAGACAAAGCAAATAACAAGGTTCATGACTAAACATTTTCTCAAACATAAGTCATGAAACCTATTTTCACAAAACCTATGTATCTCACAGGCATTTTTATGCTGACGTACCTATTTTCACATGTGTTTTTCAGGAGCTGTTGCATACGATGATCAAGATACACATAGGCAGACTTGGGCTTTAGTGACAATAAAAGATGCAAGACTAGTTAATTATGTTGTATTTCCTTGTTTGTTAAGACATTGTAACACTTTTAATCAATAAAACGAAACTTTAATTTCCATGGTTGTGAAACATTAATTCTGTTACAACACTCCCCGATGTTTCCGCCACGTTTTGTATGTTCCACGTGGTCGGGATGTGACATATGCGATAAACATTACTGCATAAATGTTTGTATCCATAAAGCATTGGTTTTGCAAAACACACTTTTGATTTAAACTTAGGTTTATTCAAAGACATTGTTTTGTACATTTTACATATGGGATTTTTTTTTATTCAACATACATGACATTTGTTTACACATTGACATTATACAAATGGTTTGAGTAGATGCTTTTTACTTGCCATACATAGCATTTGATTATACAAGACATGGTTTACATTTGACACTTGGACATTGTTTACACATAAACATTTTGACATTGGTTTAAACAAGATATTTTTGGTGGTTATTGATTAGTGATTTACATAACGAGGCGTGTGTAATATGATAAAAGCATGGTGGATACGCCGCTGGTACTTCCTATATATATAAGTGCTTTTATTATATTACATATCGTAGCGTTATCTAAACCACTTCGACAAAGATATGATACATTTTACATAAAGACACGACATTGTTTTACAAATGACATATTTTATACGAATTCATTTTACTGGGTTATTTATTTAACCATGCATTATTCTTTTATATCATCTGATTTTCATATCGATTTTCACATGATTTTATAAAAGAAAATATTTTACAAGGTTCATGACTACTTTTTGTTAAACACTTCTTTTAACTACAAGTCATGAATCATTCATCAACAAAACCTATGTATCTCACATGCATTTTTATGCTGACGTACCTACTTTCACGTATGTTTCAGGTGCTAATGTATGATGATGTTTGTGCTAGACTTAGGCGGACTCGGGCCTTAGTGACTTAAAAGACAGTTTAATTATGTTATGTTTTCGTTAATGCAAAGACAATGTAAACACTTTAATAAATAAAATAAAACAAAACTTTAATTACAATGATTATGATACAATAATTCTGTCGCTCCACTCCCCGACGTTTCCGCCGAGGTTTGTTGTTTTACGCGGTCGGGGTGTGACAATCCAGAGGGTCATCCGTCCCTTATGAGGCTGACTCTAGCAGAAGAGAGGACGTTGGAACAACTGACGTATTAGAATATGAAACCACGAGACATTCTTACTATCATTAAAGAACAGAACCCCGAAAATCTCTTTTTGGGTAAAGGGATACCTCGGTTCAATTTCATTTATCACAAAACCAAATAAGAACAAGTAGTAAGGTGGATCCTCACTAATTCACTTCCTGACATACCAGGAAGTGTAGACAAGCAAAACCGCAAGCATAACAAAAAACAACCAACACAAACTCTAGACAAAAACTAGAGACAACTTAGCTATAACACTACATGTTTGGCATGTTCCATTTCTCCAGCAAACTCATCCCAGTCATCGAGCTCTTGACCTTCATCGAAGCTAGCTTTAATCGAACCTAGCTTTAATGGAACCGTAGAAACAATAGCTTCAGAAATCACAGGGACCGATCTCTTCTTGGTTCCAAACAGCCTCTGATTTCACTCCTGCCATATGAAGTATGCTGTCGCAGCAAGAATTAAACGACCAATAATACTCCACATCGACTTCTTAGAAGGAACTGAAAGCGACCAATCCACAATATCCTCCCATTTGTTGGATTGTAACTGAAGACCAGCCAAAGACTTCAAAGACGACCAAACCTGCATTGAAAATAGACATTCAAAAAACAGATGATTATGCGAGTCCGGCTCCAAGTAACACAACGGGCAGCAAAGCAAGTTTAAGTTGGTAGCACCACCAACATCCCATTGCTTTAATTTATCCTGCGTCTTTAACTTCTTCTTACAAATGAGCCAGGCAAGAAAAGCATGTCTTGGAATACAATTCACAAACCAAACTATCTCCACCCAAGGGACTTTATCGCTATGAGTTCTGATTGTATCCCACACTACAGAAGCTGCATATTCTAGTTCGACTTCACTAGCATCACGGCAAGCTAATGAATCAGGTGTTTGAGGACTAATAACTGGCGGCTGAATGTTGATTAGAACATGAAATAAGTCCAGCCAAGCTCTCGGCCACCTCCACTCTCCATTATTCAGAATATCGCTGACCTTAGACATAAGATTAAACCCCGCATTATGCAGCTGACGGGACGAGATAAGAGCGCATAACGGTCCTATATGAGCCCAATTATCAAACCAAGCAGAAGTAGATAAGCCATTTCCAATCTTAGAGACAATAAAAGGACGAACCCGATCACGAATGTTAATAATATTTCTCCAACCTGTCGCACTGTTACCCCTTAACCGAATTTGCCAAAAAGATTGACCTTTTATTTTGTGCTCATGAATCCAATTGACCCATATCGAATCCCACCTAGTAAGAAGACTCCAAATATGAGTAGTCATTAACGCCAAGTTCATGTCACGAATCCTCCGAATACCCAAGCCACCTTCAAATTTAGGCAGACAAACATCAGACCATCTGACTTTCGCTCTACCTTTCTTCATCGGACCTTGACACCAAAGAAACGACCTCATCTTTTTTTCTAAATCAGCAATGATTCGAGCCAGAAGAATAAAAACAGAAGCCCAATAAATATGCATGGATGATAAAATAGAATTAATAAGCTGAAGATGCCCAGCAAAGGACAATGTTTTATATTTCCAACTATCAATTCTAGATTCCAACTTTTCAACCAATATCTTGCAATCCTTGTAGACGAATCGCGACGAAATAAGAGGCACACCCAAGTAGCAAACTGGAAGAGCTCCTTCCTCAAACGGCATCAGCTGTAAAATACTTTGCTTATCCTCCCTAGAAACGTTTCCAGAAACACAGTACTCTTTGCCATGCTAGGCACAAGGCCCGACATATTCTTAAATCTTTCCAACCCTTCCATTAAAACCCTAGCCGAGGACACATCACCTCTAGTAAACATAAACAAGTCATCCGCGAAACAAATATTCACAATTCTTTGTTTTTTTTACACATATTATGAAACTTGAAATTGGGGGATTTAATCACCAGATCCTTCAAAATAAGCGTTAGAGCTTCCATAACCATAGTAAATAAGTATGGCGATATTGGGTCCCCTTGTCGCAATCCCCTTTTACCTCTAAAATAACCATGGATATTACCATTAACTCCAATCGAGAAGGAGACAGTAGTAACACAAACCATAATGCAGCTCACCATTTTAGGATGGAAACCAAAACCCACTAACAGGGACTTTAAGAATGACCATTCTACTGTATCATAAGCCTTATGTATATCAACTTTGAACGCACATTTAGGAGGACCAATATTGCCGTGGTAGTTATGCATTAACTGTGACAACTCAAGATTTCACACATCACTGACTTCGTAATTCTGGTTTTGCAATTTGGTTTACGTGGTGTCTGTGCAGTTTATCTGGATGATTAATTATTGTGTGTAATGCTTGATTATTATTTGTGTAGTGTTACATATAGTTTAATCAGAGTTTAATAATAATGTTTTTCGTCACCACTCACTTCGACGAAAAATAGGATCTTTCGCCAACCACGACTCGACGAAAAATGGGTCTTTCGTCGAGGAGGGTCTTTTGCCGATAAGGGCTTCGGCCCAACCCATTTCGTGGCCCAACTGTTAAACGTTATGTAATTATAAAACCCTTGTAACCGCTAGTCGTGAACAGAAAACCCTAGAATCTCCTCTCCCTTCTCAATTTCTGTGCGACGGCACTTAGGAGGCCCCAAAGCTTTCCCATCTCGATCCTTCAGATCAATACGGTATTGCGGTTAGTGTCTTGGCCTTGTTCGATAGATTAATTTCGATGTGTTGTATTGTGATTGAATGATTATTGTCGCATGAACTGTTGTTGTATGCGTGTCACGATGTAGCCATAACTAATGATTAGGGTTCATGTTTTGATCTATGATTGCACATAAATGGATGGTGATTGCTGTCAATGATTCGTTGTTAATGATCGGCGGATTTAGGGTTGCATAATGTTAGATGATATTCATTAGTGTTATACGATATGAACAATTATTATGAGAAGGTGAATCCGATTATGTATGATCAGCTTAGGATTAATAATGAAGAAGAGTTCATGAATTAGTGTTGCACGATGTTAAAGTGTTGCTGGAATAATCACACTGTTAACGATTGTATAGAATAGATGTTGTTGTAGAAACCAGGACGATCTGTTGATGATCAGCAATGAAGGAGTTCCCCACGAATAACTCAGGTCGAAGAAAGACCAAAGTCTTTCGTCACATTCATCTCCTGACAAAATATGATTTTCCGTCACATGAGTCTTTCATCACATTTACTCACGACGAAGAATGATTCTTCGCCGCAAGGGTTTTTCGCGGTGCAAATAGACAGTACAGTAAACAGTTTAAGGTGTATGTGAGAATGAATACTTGTGTTTACACCTTGCATGATAACAATATTGTTAAGAATGAGAAACTTGAGTGGTTTTGTGTGGGTAGAACATGCATCTGTTTTGTATTGATTTGTGACATTCACATGTGATTTGATACTTCGCCCAATCTGTTATGATTATTAGGACATATGAGTTGTGACTTTCTGTTAGTGGCATGGTAGTAATGATTAACCAGAAATGAGGGTTTTTGACTTAAGTGTTGTGAGTAGTCAACTTATTTGTAAAACGTTGTTATGCACTATGTACATGGGATGTAGACTCGTTGTGATCTGAATACTTGCTATGTGATACACTGTGGTGTTAGCAGCTATTGCAGTCTATGAGAAATACGTGATTTAGTTGTTATGAAACGTGTATTTTCGTAACAACTATTGGAACATGAACTTGTGTTGCAAACATGTATGAAATCTAAATGTTTACTATGTGATACGTGATTTGGATATGTGATTGTGAAACTGACTACTCTTGGTAACCACGGTAGGGTTTGGTTGACCAATTGGGAATGGGTAATGTAACGTAACATACCGAGCAAATCTAAGGTGGTTCACTGCTCTTTTTCCAAGCATGCGTCCCGGGGAGGGACATCTGGTAAACGTTCCGGGGAGGAATGTCGAGTTATTGGGATGTTGGTTATTACACTCATTTTGATCATTAAGTCCCATCATTTACCGATTGCCGGGGAGGCAACGGGGTTATTAGTTGATAGCGCTATTAGGTTTGGCACCCTCACACCGTACCGGGGAGGACGGTCGTGAACTAATTACCTTAACCACTTGACCAATGTATGATAGAGCATTGGGGTTTGGGCAAATAATCTGGAGCCATCGGCGGTAATCGAGTTAATAACAACATCAAATCTCTGAAATGTTTTAAACTGATATCTGGTAACTAAACGTGTTAACAAACTTTGAACTCACCAGCATTGTCTGATACACTTGTCTGCATGTTTGCAGGTCTATAGGCTTATATCACTGGGACTTGCTGTCTGGGATGCTGGAGTGGTCATGGGTCGACTTGTATGGAATCATGAGACACGTCTGAAGGCTTTTATACTCTTGGATTATGAAACCCTTAATTAATGTTGGATGCTTCCGTTGAAATGTAAACAATGCTTTGTAACGAATGTTTTAATAAATGAAAGTTTTATTTGATTTAATACTATGAGTTCAATGTGATTGGTGGCTAGATCCTGGTACGTCTCACGCCTCGTGGAGTTTCCCGCATGTGGTATTTTGGGGGTGTGACATTAACTCTTGAGTCAACAGAATATTATCAGAGATCCGTCTCCCAGGAACAAAGGCTGATTGATTAATATCCACAACATCATCTAAACCAACCTTTATTCTATTTGTGATGATTTTGCTGATGCACTTATAAAAGACATTGCAACAAGAAATGGGACGATAATCCAGCACCGAATTAGGGGTGTGCACTTTAGGAATAAGCGCCAAAATAGTATGATTAATCTCCTGAAGCAACTTCCCATTAGTAAAAAACTCTTGGATAGCACAAGAGATATCATTGCCCTCTACATCCCAAAAATATTTAAAGAAGGCAACTGAAAAACCATCCGGGCCAGGTGCTTTATCATTGCCAATTGAGAACATGGCTTCCTTTATTTCCTCTAACGAGACATCCCGAACCATATTCTGAGCCTTCAATGGGCACAACCTCCGATGGAACAACTCAGGATCCGTGAACTCTGAGATACTACCCTCAACGCCTAAAAATTGAGAATAATGATCCACAAGAGCCTTTGGCACTTCCATCCCTTCAAAAATGGTATCATTTCGATCTTTAATGTAGTCTATACGGGTAATGTGATTCCTGCATTTAAGGGAGTTATGAAAATAGTTTGAGTTTGAATCGCCTACCTGGAGCCATTCCACCTTGGACTTTTGTTTCAAAAAACGTTCCTTATCCAATTTAGCTTCATTAAAAACCTTGACTACATCCGCCTCCTTTTCACGCAAAGAAACATTAGACAGGTCCCCATCTATGGCCATTTGTACCGCATCCAGCTCCGCTCGTAATTTAACGACCTTCGCATGTAGATTTCCTTGCTTATACAGCAGCTTGCACATAGGAGATTTCAGTAACTTCAATCTCTTAACTACACAATACATACGATTTCCAGTAAACGGCAATACCCAAACTTTAGAGACCGCCTCCTTAAATTCAGCCTTGTGAACTAGAAAATTAGCAAATTTAAAAGGCTTCGGACCCAGTTTAGCGACATTGGGAAGCTTCAGGATACACGGACTATGGTCCGACACACGATATGGTTGGAAAACAGCATGAGCCGATGAATATTCTACCAGAAACTGCGCATTACCCATGACTCAATCAATTTTCTTCAGTATACCTACTCCCTTTTTCGGCTTTTGATTACACGTATAATGTAGCCCCCATTGGTTTATATCCAACACCTCAATTAGTTCCACACACTCCTTGAAGTCCCTCATAGCCCTAGTAACTCTTGATGAACCATAAAGGTTGTCCTCCAGGTTTAATGATGAGTTAAAATCACCCAACAAAACCCATGGTTTATTGTTCACAAAGCCCTTATGAACCTTTAAATTCTGCCACAAATCCTTCCTCTTAACATAGTCATTATCTACATAGATGAAGGAGCAAAATAATGCTTTACTATCAGCTTTATAAATGACTTGAGTGTGCATAACCTGATTAGTTTGAGATATGACCTTTTTTTTTTTTTTTTTGGGTAAAGGGTTACCCCGGTGATTCTGTATATTCACAACCAAAACAAATAAGTAGTGTAGAGAGTCTACACTAGTTCAATCATGGGACAGGCCCCAAGAAAGTATACCAAACATCAAACCAAAACAACCAGAAACAAACAAACATAAAAACTACTAGACTAACATCTAGACAACCAACATTACGAAAACCCTACTCAGCCTCCATCATCATGACCGAGTTCCCCACCAATTTCCCACTCTTCAAGCAGCTTCCGCACATTTGCAGTATTCTTTAATTTTGCTCCCATTAGCTTGTATCTCACTGTCTTTAAAATCACTTCACTAACCATCTCCGGAGGTCTCAGCTGATTTTTGAATAACCGGTTATTTCTCTCTTGCCATATAACATAAGTAGTAGCTGCCACTAAAATCTTAGCAACATAAACCACCACCGATTTTGACCGAGCACGAGCAAGTAACCAATCTACAATTTCTCTCCATTTCGGGTTAACCGAAGACATACCCACCTTTTGCCTCACTATATGCCAAACTTGAGATGAAAACTTACATTCAAAGAAGAGGTGAGGATGAGAATCGAAATCCTCATAGCACAA
This sequence comes from Helianthus tuberosus, assembly GCA_030545235.1. NCBI lineage: Eukaryota > Viridiplantae > Streptophyta > Magnoliopsida > Asterales > Asteraceae > Helianthus > Helianthus tuberosus. Next base: position 21,898 of record JARYGA010054988.1, read on the forward strand.
AAGACAACACATCATATTCATATTTTTCCTCCTTGCAATATCCCACTTCAGAATTTTGTCTTGGGTTAAAAGTTTACCTTTCATGACCAACCACATCATAAAAGCATGACGAGGGATACATTGGGCGAACCAAACTATATTGCACCAGTTAACTTCCGGCTCCTTGTATCGAACCGAGTGCCAAACATTCGAAGAAGAGAAATCGTTTAACTCATTACCATCCTTCCATAATAATGTGTCTTGTTTTGTTGGATTTAACTGTTTCTGATCTAGATGGATGAGCACGGGAAACAAGTCTCTCCAAGCCATCGGCCATCTCCAAGAACCATTAGAATATACATTAGCCACTGAATCATCTAGCTGAAAATCAGCATCGGTGATGGTTCTCGGAGTTAGAAAGTCGCCTAACGGACCCAAATCACTCCAATAATCAAACCAGGCCGAAGTCTTTGCACCATTACCAACGTCCGACCAAATATGTTGTCGAATCAAAGGCCGCAACTGAATCAATTTTCTCCAAGACCAACAACAATTAGTAGGAGTTTTGCAAACCCAAAAACTCTTACCTTTTAAATGATAGCTATGAACCCACTGAACCCACAACGAATCACGCTTAGCAACAATACTCCAAATGTGAGAAGACATAAGAGCCTTATTCATATCCCCAATCCGTTTAATGCCCAATCCCCCTTCATATTTTGGAGTACAAACAGTTTTCCAAGAAACTTTGGACTTACCTTTATTAAACGAACTCTCTTGAGACCAAAGGAAGTTTCGCATTCTAGCTTCTAGCTCCTGAATTATCCTAGCCGGAAGGATAAAAACAGACGACCAATAAATATGCATGGAAGAGAGGACAGAAATAATGAGTTGTAGTCTACCAGCAAACGAGAGCAGCTTGTTCCTCCAATTGGTGATACGTTTCTCTAATCTTTCGATAAGAACACGACAATCATTATACCCAAGTCTAGATGAAATTAGAGGCACACCCAAATATCTAACAGGCAATTTTCCTTCCACAAATGGCATAATGTCCAGAATAGCATCTTTGACATGACTTTTAACATTGCAAAAGAAGATCGTGCTTTTCTGATTACTAGGAACTAACCCCGACATCTTTGTAAATTTAGAAAGAGAAGTCAAAATACATCTCGCCGAATTTACTTCTCCTCTAGCAAAAATGAACAAGTCATCCGCAAAACAAAGATTGATAATTTGCTGTTTCTCACATTTGTTATGAAATTTAAAGGATGAATCAATACGAACCGCATGCTGAAGAATAGCCGTTAGGACTTCCATGACTAGAGTAAAAAGATAAGGAGAGATCGGGTCCCCTTGTCTTAAACCGCGGCCACCTTTGAAATAACCATGCACAGACCCATTGACACAGACCGAAAATGAAGCCGTAGAGACCAAAACCATGATCCAATCAACCATCTTGGCGTGAAACCCAAACCCAAGTAACACACTCTTGAGGAATCTCCAATCAACAGTGTCATAAGCTTTCTGGATATCAACTTTAAAAGCACACCGAGGAGGACCCATACTTCTATGGTAATTATGCATCAATTCTTGCGTAAGCATAATATTATCAGATATTCTCCTTCCCGGAACAAACGCCGATTGATTAATGCTAACAATATCATTAAGCACACCTTTTATTCTATCAGTAACAATCTTACTTAAACACTTGTATAGAACGTTACAACAAGCAATCGGCCGATAATCAATAACAGTCGCAGGAGTTGTCACCTTCGGAATAAGAACAATAGTTGTGTGATTCAATTCCCGAAGAAGATTACCTGTCTCAAAAAAATCCAAAATGGCACTAGTAACATTAAAGAAAGCGGCTGTATAGCCATCCGGACCAGGAGCTTTGTCAATGCCAATAGAAAACATAGCTTTTTTTACCTCCTCCACAGTTACATGTCGAATCATATGAGAAGCTTTTTGAGGATCAATGACTTTAGCAAATAAATCTGGAGCCGGAGAGAGAGAAATATCCCCTTGATTACCGAAAAAATTCTGATAATGATTAACAAAAGCTTGATAAACCGCATCACCTTCATAGAGATTTCCATCCGAACCTTTAATCACATCTATACGGCTGCAATGATTTCTGATTTTAAGAGAAGAATGGAAAAAAGCAGAGTTTGAATCCCCCGCCCTTAACCAATCAACCTTTGACTTCTGTTTAAGAAAACGTTCCTCATCCAGCGAAGCTTCTAAAAACTCACGGCTAGCCTCCTTTTCAGCCACACGGAGCTCGACATTACTCGGGTCTAGATCAATACGTTGCTGAATGTCATCCAGTTTCAATCGAAATCCTTCCACTTTCTTGTGAAGATTGCCTTGCTTGAATAACAACGAGCGAATCGGATGCTTAAGCAACCGAAGTTTCTTCACCAATCGGAACTGATGAACTCCATTCACATTAGATTCCCAAGTGTTCTTAACAATTCCCAAAAATTCTGGTTTGTAAACCAAAAAGTTAGGAAATTTGAACGATCTCGGCTTCACTCTACCAGCTTCCGGAAAAGATAGGATACACGGACAATGGTCGGAAATTCTGTAAGGCTTGAAAAAAGCAATAGATTTCGGATATTCAGCAATAAACGCCGTGTTTGCCATGATTCGATCTAATTTCTTCATAAGGCCTATCCCATTTTTCGGCTTTTGACTCCAAGTATAGTGGATCCCCATACGATTAATATCAACAACCTCAATATCATCCACGCACTCTTGAAAATCTCGCATACCAATAGAAACCGACGACGAACCCATAGAATTATCTTCAATGTTCAAAGCCATGTTAAAATCACCCATGATACACCAAGGTTTATTCCCAACCAGAACTTTGTGCAAGGACAAATTATGCCATAATTCTTTACGAGAGACGTAATAGTTATCAGCATAAACGAAAGAGCAAAACACCATTCTATTATCAATTTTAAAGACAAGCTGAATATGCATAACCTGAGGAGACTGCGACAAAATCATGACATCAAAAATAGCCGGGTCCCATCCGATGATAATTCTCGTTCCTTTGTTACAACACCCCCCATTAGAACTCCAATCCCACGAGCGAAACACGGATTTACACACTTTACTCAAATTACCAACATCCACATGAGACTCCAGAATCACACACAAGCTCAAATTAAACTCTCTGACTGCCTGACGAACCTCCTTCTGTTTGAGAGGGCGGTTCAACCCCCTAATATTCCATGATGCAATACTAACCATTGATAACTATCGGAGGAGGAGTGCTTGCCCCTTTGCTTTTGATATTAAGAGTACCTTCCGTCAAAAAACTATCCGTTTCATTGTACACTTCTTCTACATCGTCATCAGTGTCCTCATTGCCCATACCCGAATTCTTGATTCTGGCACCCGAATCATCATCCATTTCATTGAGAATATCAAAAGGGTTATCCGATCTATTACTATTCGAAGTAGAAGCCTTGTTACTAACTCCCTTTGGTTTCGGTCCAACAGGACGATATTCAAATCTGGATTTTTGAGTATTGACAGGAATTCCGACTTTTTTAGCAGCTTTTTTACCATAGACTTCTGTGTACCCATCCTGATCCACCACTTGGATCTTTTTGGTTGGTCGTTTTTTAGGAACATTCCGATTTTGCTCATCATGCAAAGACTTGATTGGTTTCATCGGTTGTTTCGGACAGTTATCAATATTGTGACCAAACACACAACAGCTCGCACACCGATGTGGGCTCCATTCATACTCCACATACATCGTTTCTTTAATAAAACCCTCTCCTTCCGATTCAGGAATGGCCATAGTAATCTCCTCCCGAAAGTCTTTGTCAGCCGAAATTTCAATTAGGGCTCTAGCATAGCTACTCCTACCCCATGAGTCCAAACACATAGACGTAGTAAACTGATCCAGCATCTTTGGTTCTCCAATAGTTGTTGCAATAAGGCTAAGACCATCTTCCGTGTAAGCTGCAATAGGCACTTCATGAATTTTAACCCATAATTGTACCTTCTTGACCTCTTTCTTTTCAAGTTTAGTAGTTGGGGTCCAATTATTAAGAAACAAAGGTTGCGACCGAACTATCCATGGCCCATCCTTAAGAACATTCGACATACCAGTTTCATCTTTAAATTTGAAGAAGAAAAAACCGTTCGCATTCATCATAGTTTTCTGTAATCCATATTTTTTCCAGTTCACACGCACAAAATAATCAACCACTAGGAAAGCCACACGATCTCCTAGAAAGTACCCATAAAGGGTGTTAGCTAGCTTATCTTGCACCGTACGGACAGATTCCTTCGGTAGTACAATATCACAGCCCTCTTGTACTACGGAACTAGCCAAGGAACGAAAATTAATTTTCTTTACATTCTGAGCACTTACCGATTCAGCATATGACATAGGCTTAGGTATAGTTTCATTAACTCCCGAATTCGAACCCTCACATACCGTTTTTTCTACAACCGGCTACTTCAGCTTATCTAGAACCTGGTCGCTAGTTTCATCATTCTTCGGCTCCTCAAGATTCTGATCAGATTTCAGATTATCAACCATCACCGGCTCTGTGATCTTAATTAATTCATCAATTACATTGATTTTCTTAGGTTCCGATTGCGTATCCATGTCCGGTGAAGATTCCTTGGCAGCATCAACCACAGGAACCGGCTCATTGAATACATTGATTGGTCTTGGTTCAGCATTCGTCTTGAAAATTCCCCTACGCGCAGGTTTCAGAATGCCATCATTCAAGACATGACTACCGCCGCCCTTAGAGAACAATGGAGGCTTTCCACGATCAGGTTGAAAGTCAGATTTCTTACGACCATCCATTCTGAATAAATCTCCTCTCTCAAATACTACGTATACCAGAAACCATGCACCACAAGAAGACCAGAAAACCGAAAAGACACAAGAAAACAAAAAACAGAAAAAACCCCAAACTAGCAAACCCTAATCCATAGTTCTTACAAAATTGAATAGCGAAATTGGTAAATCTATGGTTGACTAACCAACAACTCTATGCAGATTGATCAAACACAAGAAGAGGGCGGCGACTCAGAAACAAAAAGAAAACCCTACTTCCAAACGGACACAAATGCTAACTAGTTCGTTACACAGATTTAGCAAGCCAAATCAATGATCACAGACTGTTATACATTTGATTACGCAAAGAAGGAAGGATCAGCAAGAAGAAAAAATCGCCATGCTAAGAGAGAGCATTAGGGTTTAGAGGATCCATGTAAAGAAAAAATCAGCAAGAAAATTTGAGATATGACCTTGAGATCAACTATATCCACATTCCATCCAACAATTATCCTAGTGCCTTTATCACAGATCGCCCCATTAGAAGTCCAGCTCCACCTTCTACAAATATTGCGGCAAACATCATAAACTTTTGATACATCAATATGAGATTCCAAAATAGCACAAACATTGAGATGGTTTTCATTCACAACTTCCTGAACCTCTTTCTATTTAAGGGAGAGATTCAATCCCCTAATGTTCCAAGAAGCAATGCTACCCATTAAAACTCGCTGAACCGGGAGTGCTTGCCCCCTCAGAATTTGCTTTAACACCTGCTTCCATGAACTTAGCAGTCTCGTCATATACCGTTTCAATATCCTCATCATCATCCAGGTCTACCGCATTACGAGTGCTTTGAGAATTACATGGATTATCCTTTGTATTAGAATTCGAGTGCATAGATTTTCTAGAACCATCACCTTCCTTATCCAAAACAGAAAACGGGTTAGAGATAGGCACCACTTTAATATTGCCAAGTTTCCTCTCCAAGGGTCTATAAACCAAAGTCGGTTTACCTTTGTTAATCATAACACCCTTCTTTTTATTAGGCTTGCCTTTATTTATGATAAAACCATCAGCATCTTTTTCTTCCATATTATTCTGTATAAGTGTCACACCCCGACCATGTAAAACAACAAATCGTGGCGGAAACGTCGGGGAGTGCTGTAACAGAATTATTGTTTCATAACCATGGATACAAAAAGAGTTTCGTTTTATTGATAATATTAAACATTAACATTGTCTTAACATAGAACAAACAAGTTTCATATCGACTATCATAGTTATTATGTCACTAAGGCCTTGTCCAGATCCTATGTGACGCATGCATCCTAGAAATCACATCATTCAATAACACCTGAAACATATGTAAAAACAAAGTCAGCAAAGAAATGCTGGCGAGTACATAGGTTTTATAAGAGTGTTGGAATCATGGCTCGTTTATATGTTGCAGTACTTTATTAGACCTCAAGAGTCAAAAATACAAACCTCGTTTTTGAAAAGTGTATTGCAACATAACATAATCAACTCAAATCAAGTTGGTTATAGTTTATAAAATCTCATAGCCATGATTCTTAACCCCAAAAACATTTGTTTTAGTAAAACGACTCGTAAAACATCTCGTAAAAACTCGTATGGTTTTTATCTTTTAGAAAAACATCGTTGTGTGACATCGTTTCAAATCGTTTACCCAAGTGAACTAAATAACGCCACGGTATGTAATATAATGAAAACACTTATATATAGGAAGTACCAGCGGCGTATCCACCATGTTTTCATCACATTACACCGGTCCCGTTATCTAAACACTAACCAAAAACCAATCGTTTATTCAACTCGTTTAACTTGTTCAAATTGTTTCAAAATCGTTAACTCGTTTAAATCGTTTCCAAATCGTTTAACTCGTGTAAGT